>APFE030832183.1:64908-105063 GCA_000404065.3 Pinus taeda
TTGATGATCAACGTAGAGGAGCTTATGTATTGTGTATGTTTTCTGCAATAGTACATGATCAGGATAATCTCCATTGAATATGTGTTAAATTATTCAAAATTTCTACAAAGGGAAACAGAAGGAAACACCCAAAGACACAAGCTACATATCGGATGAGGAAGAATCAAACTTCATGAGAAAGTTGCAAGTAGGAACTAGAAAATTCAAAGGTAAGCTTGCCTTTAAATTTTTTGCTTATGGAAGAGTAGGCCATTATCCATCCAAATGTACTTATAGAGAAAATCATAAATAAAATTGAAAAAATGTTGCTACAAAGAAGTTCTCTGATAAGAAAAGCTCTTACTCTAATGAAGATAGTCATAGCACATCCGACGACCATGAAAATTCAGATTCAGATTATCTTATACTTATGGCTCTTGAATATTAGGAAATAGATGAATCAGATAGTTGTGAGATAGATGATATAATGAAATCTCTAAAGATCAATGTTAAACTCAAGAAATCTAACAAAGAGTTGGAATCAAAATAAAACAGTATGATTGAAGAAATAAACATGTTGAAGATGGAAGTAGAAGCAACTAATAAAAGAACAGAAAGCATGAGAAAACAACTTCAAGAAAAAGAATATCATTGTGAAACATAGGAATATGAAGTTATGACCCTAAAGGAAGACTATGAGAAGATCAACAAATGGGCCAAGGCATCTCAGTCGCTAGGGAATATTATTAATGGACAATGCTCTCCTTTAATCAACATTGGTACTAATTGTGATCATATAGATTGTAATAGAAAAAACCAATATAGTATTGTTCAAGAGAAAATGGAATCAAGTCACACACCTGTAAAAGAATCTCCTAAATCAAAGTCAAGATCATTCCCTAGGCACAAAGGATGGTTTTATGGATATTGTTTTCTCTTGTAACACATTTGGGCATAAGGCCATTGATTGCAGGTCATGAATGAAGAACATAACCAGGAAATGGGATAAGTTCCAACACATAATTAGAAATTGCAAGAAAATATGGAGGAAGAAGGAACATCAATTAGAAACGTGGGGAAGATTAACGCTACTGCAGTCCATTTCTCTCAAAGCTTACTTCTCTCAATGACTATCGAAGTAAGAGGTACATGACCTCATGAGAACAAAAGATGATTATCAAGTCCTCAAGATCATTGATGTATAATCTCAGGGGGAGCAATACATATATTGATGATGATTCCCATGGTTTTTTATAGTCATATTACTAATAGTGCAACTGAAGTGATAACAATAGACAAGTACAAACATAATAGGCTTAGGGGGAGTTGTAGTTATGAAAATTCAACATTTCACCTTTTGTGTGTGGATCCTATGAAATATAGTGGCACATATACGCAAGTTCTAATTTAGATAGTTGTGTGTGTTTCTCTATGATGAAGAAACAGTGGGACAGGCTTAGGGAAAAGTTTTAATATACTTCAGTTAGCTCTTATTTGGCTTTTTGCTTCTTAAATTGATTGATTACAGTCTGATTGATGTTATTTAGAGGTGCTTTTGGATTTTATGAGTTGTTGATGCTTTGATGTATCTCTGATTGATGAAGTTTCCTTCATATCCTTACTATTAGATGATTTGATATGATCAGAATTGACTATAAGCAGTTGGCACAGGTTAAAGGGTAGCATTTGCTATGCTGCTAATAGTGCATTGTTGGCATTGTGTTTTCTTGATAATTCCTTGGTACATAATGATGCTTATCATTGGTGATGTTGCTTAAGATACTCATGTTACTGAAGCTTTTGAATGATGTTATGTTGTTGTCATAATGCATGAGTTGATTTCAGTGAAAGTATGGATGATGTTTAGGATTTCAGTGAAAGTATGGATGATGTTTAGATATTGTTTGAGCCAGTTATCAGATTTGTGATGATAGAAGAATCTTTGGTGATGATATGATTGAGGATTGTTATCTCATGATCTTATTATTTGATGATTATGTTGTTTTCATGAATGAATCATATGTCATTGTTCTTGGTCCTTACACCTGTCACGTGTACATGTTATGATGCAAATGGTATGTTTCTAGAAGAGTATGGTTCTAAGCATGATGATCTTAATGATATTGGATCACAGGGATGAGTAGTTGATGATGATAATGAATTACATAAAGGGATCTTATGAATGATTACTTACACTGCATAATAATGAAGTAGTCCTTCTTCTTAAATGAAGAATTTGGGCCAAAAATAAGGATGTTGCTGCGGGTTTTATAAAGACATGGTTATTGATATACTACTGCTACATTTGTTGGATGACAGTTGGAAACATGGCATATTTTGATGATGTTGAAGAATGATGCTACACTACCCTATCTTAATTTATGATGATATGCTTGGTTCTCACTTATATTTTTGATGATTCATACTTGGTCACAGGTTGATGATATTGAAGCTACATTGTCTTATCATGCATATTGATGATGTGTTGTTGTTGGTGTTATTTATGGTGTAGATCCTACTTAGTATATGATTTTTGCTAAAGACTATATTGGTATTATTACCTCATTATATAAGTATTTGGTTTTGGTTATAAATTCCATATTTGTCTCTTGATGTAAAGGTCATGTAAAGATCTTTGTTACAAATCATTGTAAAATTCAGTCATGTATGGACTATTGTGGTCAGGTCATTTAATCCCATCATTTTGGGCATATGATGTAATGTTGAGTCAAATAAGTAACCCCACTGTGTTGGGTGATCAATGTAAGCATGATTCATTCATAGAGTCATGTATTTTTTTGTATATCATCAGAAAATTCAACATGTGCTCGGGGGGAGCATGGTCAGTGTTCAATGTTCATACTCAGTAGATGAGATCTACAACGCTCATGTAAAAAAAGGGAGAGAAGCCTTCATTCAACATTGGTCATCCCTTTGCCCTTGATGTCAAAGGGGGAAAGAAGCTTGGTGTTTAGGGGATGTTTGATGACTTGGGATAGAAATTTGGTATACCTACAGATGTGTTTACAGGTATCTACAGGTGGTGGTGACCAAACACCAAAGTTGTTGCCATCAAGTCCAAAGAGGGAGATTGTTGGCACTATGACAAATGTGTTTTCCTTGATGGAAACCTACTTGATGAGTTCTCCTTGATGGCAACCTACTTGATGAATATTGTGAAGAAGATGATTTACAAGCTAGTGACAAAGGCATAGTAGTCTAGAAACAAAAGGTTGATGAAGGTGATGTTTTGAGAAATACACACGGGTTCTATGAAGGAAAGTCATGTACACATGTGGGTATGAAGAAGAGAAAGCATACAGTTTCTACACCATGATATTCTAAATACTAGGGGTCTTTACCATGGTATTGGCCAATAGTAATTTGCGCAACAACAAATATTTGATCTGTCTAAGAATACCATTGACATTACTAAGGATTTGACCCATGGTATTGGATAAGGCCTAAGCTATATAAGGAGATGAAGATCAAAGTTTTTAGTGTGCAGGTAATGGGTTATTAGTGAATAGATTGATCTGAATTAACTATGCACCGAAAATATGATGATGGATCAAATCCAATAGATCTGAAACGACTATACATTGAATAATTTTCTTATGGGTTGGTTTGATCTGTGATGATAATGTTTTGACGTGTCTTTGTTATTGTGTATGGGTTTGACTAAAGTTTTATTTACAGATTTTTATGCAGGTTTATTTCAGAAAAATCATGTACATACGCGGATCAGATTTTGAGTAGTAGTGTATCGATTTTGCAGTATGGACAGATCCGTACGTGGGTATAAAATATGAAAGGCACATACATATGTGCAAGTGTTTTGTAAGGGTCCATACATATTCTAGGGTTTTGCTGAATATGATGTTTGATCAGCTAATCAGTCTTGTTGTGTTTGTTGATGTCTGCCAATGAAGTCTTTCATGATGATCCACGTTTAACAATGATGGTTGAGGTTGAATGCTTTGTGGAGTGATTTGTTGAATAGTAATGATGTTGCTATCTGTATGTGTTTTAGAGATCTTTGATTGGTTCTGTAAGTGATTCAGTGAGTATTTCAGTATGACATTGATTCAGTTTCAGGGTACAATGTTTTGAGATTTGTACACAGGTATGCTTCATGGAAAGCACATATATTCTTAAGAATAGTAGCATATATATTTTGATATATGGTTGATCAGGGTTTCCAATGATAGAATATAGTTTTTTGTGATGAACAATATGTGGATTGGTATTATGGTGAATGGATTTATAGCAATCTAACTTCTATGGTTGTTTGAGATTGATTTGGGTCTCAGTTGGTATAGTGATTACGTGATTTGATATGATGATTAGTTTCGGTTTTATTATTTGATATTGAGCTTAAATGATGGTAGTGGGTCCAATCTAAAAATTTTATGAAATGTGGCCTATAGATTTGATGTTTTCGTTCAGGTGGATCTAGTATGAATATTATGAAACCTGGTCCACGAAAGTGTTGAGGGTTGGATCCTTTAGTGAGGAAGTCGAAGCTTCCTTCCAATGATAGCTTGTAAATCTAATTAGGGGGTTGGAGCTCCCTTTCAGTGGGTGCCGGAAAACAAGATCAGGGGGTTGGAGCTTCCTTTCGGTGGGTGTCTGCAAACAAGATCAAGGGGTTGGATCTCCCTTACAGCGAGTATTGGAGAACGATAGAAGGTTGTAGCCTTCTATAGGTGGGTTCATGCGTGCTAGTATGAGTCTGTGCTAGTACAAGATTGTAAGAAGTATTTATTTATAATAAAAAGAAGACAAAGACGACATCAACGGTGGTTTTCTCCCACATTGGTTTTCCACCTAAAAATCTTGTTGTTCATGTGATGTATTGCTTATGTGTGATGGTTATTTTTTTCTTACTGTACATGGTTATTGTTTAATTAATGCTTATTGAAGTACTGATACATTGGTTCAAGTTAAACAAATGATGGATTAACTGAAAAATAAGTTAACTAGATATATGCTAGTTGTCTGCATAACAATCGCGTACATATGCAGGTTTACTTCAGTATAGTCATGTATAGAAATATGATTAAGAAAAGAAAAGTTTAAGTGAGTTTTAAAATATTGATTCACACACAGCCGCCCACCCCCCCCCCCTCTAGTATTTTTTCCCACCAAAACCACAATTAAAACTTAATTGATGGTTGAGATCATCTCTAAGTTGATATGTGTGAGTTTCTAGATGATTCACACCTTTCTCAATTAATTCGTATTAATTAACCACTTTTCCTAAGTTAGACCAAGGAAAATTTTAATTATGGCCGTGAATTGAACCACCTCTAGGTGGAATTTCTAGAAACGATTTTTGGGCTTTGGATCATGTATTTTATCCTCTTTACAAGTTATTGAGACTATAACAGCATCTAATGCTACAAAAAATAACACTTCCTCTTAGCGAGGAAGGTGTTCTCTCCAACAAGTGTTACACAATTGTTACAACACCTTGTCTCTGCAACATCCTCCAACCACGTTGCTGATGTCTGAAAATTATAGTTTCTTGCCATTGCCCACCAACAAATGCGATAACTCTGGTTCATCTTCCACTGAATATAACTAAACCATGCTACATCTGTGTTGTTGCTGACACCACATTATACATTGTGTATTGTTTCCAACTCTGCATCTGCACAACAACTCAACTCCCTCTCAACTATTGTTTTTGCTACTACAACTAAGAAGTATCCAAAATACTAAATCAATTGTCTTTAGTCTATAACTGTCTCTTGAGCATCTGAATGCTACTAGCCTCTACACTATATACTAAGAAATTTGCATTGACCCTCCTACTCTACTGTTAAAACTACTCAGTGGTCCTCAACATATAACTACAACTAGTCTATAAGTATCACTCTAGAACTAACTTGATCAATTGACATTAATCCTCCTTCTACTGAATATTGTGGGCCCTTGTATCAAGGTAACAGTCCATGAGGAAACACCAACTGATGCTCACCTCAATGGAACCTGCCCAAATATCTACATAACTCTTGGACTAAGGTTCTACATCACCCCACCTCACTCCTGGAGGCATAGTTACAAACATGGCAAAAGATTCCTCCATCCTGTAGGATAACTTATATATCTTTGTGGATGTTGTCACCTGATCCTGCTTTTCCTTTTTTCTCTAAGGACATTGAGTATTGTAATGGCCAAACTCACCACACTTGAAGCACTTGACCTTAGATAGATCCTTCTTTTTCTTTTTCTCCTCTTGTGAACCTTGTCCCAGACTAGGATCCTTTGATGTAAGGGCCACATTATCTTCCTCCTTTACACCTTTTGATCCCTTTTTTTGTTGTCATTGATGGAGTTCTTCACTAGTGATCACCTCATCTCTTACTACTGCAATTTTGGCCACATATTGTCCCATCTTGGTAATGTATCTCATCCTATAATACCTTGGGCAAATATTTCCCAATCCTCAGAGACATTATTCAGGGAAAAACGCAGAAGCTCTGTATCTTGAGGTGCTTCTCCTACAGCTACAAGCTAATCCCATATTTCCTGAATTCTAGTGAGAAATGGATCAATGCCTTCACTCTTATGCATCTTGATGTTCCTCAGTTTCTCCTTCAAGAACATCTTCTGCTGCTTGGAAGGATTCTGGTATAGTCCTGCAAGGGCATCCCACATCTCCTTGAGCGTATTCTTGGTCAATATGCGTGAGACTATATGGTCCCGAATCCATCCAGGATCATCCACTTCAGCTTCCTTCTTGAATTCTTTAAGTTTATCTCCATCAGTAGGTTTAGCCACAACGTTCTCCGCATAGGTCTTTAGACCATGCTCATCAAGGAGAAAGGATATTCTAGCCTTCGAAATGACAAAGTTGGAGACACCATCCAATTTGTCTTGATCTCTGAGCCTAATTGTGGCCATATCTTCAAAAAACTTGACTTGAAGCTGGAATCTCCCTCTTTCTCCTGCTTGATTACTAGATCTATTATTCTCACTCCCTTCTAAAGTGAGAAAATTTGTCTGCTGCAATTGGAAATTGGATTTCTGAAGATAGAAATCCTCTAAGAGAAATTTGCTATGTTTGTGCAGTTTCTCTTCCACCCAATGTTGATTCTGCTCTAGCAAATCTACTGCAAAACCCTTCTATGCCTAGGCAAGAAACCTACTCAGCAAAAATACTGATATCCTTCACTAGAATTACTTCTCGGCTTCACTACTTCTTGTTGGAATTGCTACTGGGCTCTGCAAATTTTTCCTACCACCTGCATTAGAAAAATTGAACCCTCTGCCCAACAGTTCGAACTGCCTGAGCAACCTTTGCACAAATCTGGAAATCAATGCTAGACTCCCTCTGGATCTGGATGATTTCTTCCTTCTTCTTTTGAGCTTCTTGTCTAATCAAATTTTCTCTAATACCATGTGAAAATTTCTAATGCAACAACTGGAATTAATTCTTCCAATTGTAAATTAATTTTGCAGTTTATTTCTACGACAATAATGAATTAATCATATTGTAATCTTCACAAATAAAATATTTCAAAAAATAAAATTGTTGGAATTGAGAAATGATAACACACACACATAAAATTGTCACCATTATTTTTGGAAAAAATTCCCCAGAAAAACTTAATGTGGGAAAACCGGTTGTAGCAACTGAGGGTTTATATTATTATTTGCAGCAAAAAATCTGACTACAATAGAAAGATCGCCAAACTGGTGATTCTACCCAAAAGAAATATTGGAAAATATATATTGAGGGATTTTACCCTCTCTCTGAACAATCCCAGCACCTGACTGCCTCTAAAAAGCAATTCTTCCAACTACTCTATGTAGTCCCTGCCTCACTCTAACATAGACCCTCACACGCTTGGCCTGGAACTACTTCCAATCTAGTCATAATGTCTATTGTTGACTACGAAAATTCTTCTACAACCCTCTGGAACTAAAAACATTCCCCCCTTCAGCAAAATCGATTTGCTCTGCTGAAGCAACTGTGTATTCCATGCACTACTTCTTGGAGAAAATTCTGACCTCCTCTTTTCAACTCTCCAAAACTAGAAAAATTCCTCCAGATCATTGTTGACCTCTCCTGCCACTTGTTACTCGCCTCTTGGTTTGATATCCACTACTGAATCACTCTTGCAATTAGGAATTTGAACTACATGGGCAATTAAGTATATGCATTGGTGTGTTCTCCATCTACCCATCAACCTCTTCTTATAATGTCCATTTTGGACTCCAACAACCATGATTAAAACTTAATCGATGGTTGAGATCATATCTAAGGTGATCCATGTGAGTTTCTAGATGATTCACACCTTTCTTAATTAATTCCTATTAATTAACCACTTTTTCTAAGTTAGACTTAGGGAATTTTTAATTATGGACAATTAATTTAATTGAGTCATCTCTAGGTGGAATTTCCATAAATGATTTATGGGTTTTGGAGAACTCATGTGTTTTAGCCTCTTTACAATGTCTCGAGACTGGAACACCATCTGATGCTACAAAATCTAACAATATTCTTGTTGAAGACATCTTATATAATATTGAATATGGCATCAAAGATCTGCCTAACAATATTAAAGAACTAATTAAAAAAAACTGCTCTATTATTCTTAGGAGAGCTAAACCCCCCAAGATAAACATTAGTAAACAAGAATATCTCACACTAAAAGCCTTAAACAACAACCCTAATAATATTGTTCTGAAAGGTGACAAGGGAGGAGTTGTTATCATGATGAGAAAATGCTAGATCACCTCAACAATTGTGGTTTCTACAGAAAGATAAGTAAGAAACCCTTGATAAAAGTCTTGAAGAATTTTTACATCTCCATTAAAGTTAGTAATGAAAGAGATAATAAAAAAAGATTAGAAAGTCACCCTTATACCACAAGGATTTATGGTACTACTAAGATTCATAAGGAAGGTGTACCCCACAGTTAATACTATTGGTGGACCTACATACGAGCTTGTCAAACACCTTGCCCAAAAAATTGACCTATGGTTGGGAATTCAAATTCTTTTATTAAAAACTCTACCTCCATCATTAATGAAATTAAAGATCTAAGACTTGATCGAAATTCAATTTTAGTGAGTTTCGATGTGGTGTCACTTTACATCAATATTCCTATTGATGGCCCGTGGGAGTTGTTTACAACATTACGGATCCTGACACAACCAAGTTAATAGAAGCTTGTCTTAGATCCACATTTTTTAGTTTCATAGGTGAAATTTATGAACATACGTGTGGTGTGGCTATGGGTTCCCCTCTCTCTCCCATTGTTGCAAACCTATTCATGGAAGACTTTGAAACCAAAGAACTTGAATCTTCTCCCTTCAAGCTGAAAATTTGGAAAATGTTTTTCGATGACATCTTTATCATATGGCCACATGAATGAGAGGAATTAGAAATTTTCAAACAGCAACTCAACAATCAATTAGATTTCATCAAATTCACAATGGAAGTTGAGGTCAATGGTATCCTTCCCTTTCTTGGCATTCTCGTTTCTAGAAATCAAGACAATTCCATATCCCACTAGGTCTTTTGAAAGAAGACTCACACTGAGCAATACCTCCATGCTAATTCTCATCATCATCTTAACCAAAAAATTGGTGTTCTTAATGCTTTGGCAACTAGGGCTGTAAGAATTTCTACAATGAACATCTTGAAACTAAAAAGCCCAATCTTATGGAGGTTTTATAAAATAATGAATATAAAAGACACCAAGGCATTAAGGCATTCCAAAATTCCAATAAAGGGTTCAAAGCAAAAGAACATATGAATAATGCTATAAGAAAAATTCACCTCCCCTACATTCATGGAACTATAAACAAGATTGCCCACATTCTGAGAAAGAATAACATTATGGCTACCTTTAAGCCCATAAACACAATTTGAAGCTGCCTTAAATCCATCAAAGATCCCATTGGTCCTACAGGTCAAAAGGGAGTTTATTTAATCCCTTGTTCTTGCGGGATTCCCTATGTTGGTGAAACTCAACGCTCCATGAAAACTAGGATTCAAGAATACTATGTTGATATAAAACACAATCGTTTCAAATCTTCAGTATTAACTAGCATTCTAATAAGACTAAACACCATATTTGCATTGAAATACTCCTGGCCAAAATTGATCACTATCACCATAAAAATTTAGGGATGTCCTTAAAATAAGTAAACGCCCTAATAACCTTAATAGAAATGAAAGTTGGAAGATAAATGAAAATTGGATTCTCACCTAAACCTTGATGCGTGTCTCTAACTAACCCCTTCCCTTTCCTCTTTTATATTAACTTTGCTATATTAACTTTTTATTTATTAATATAATATAATATTTTAGATTATATTAAAGAATACAATTTTTTAGTTATTAATAAAATAAAATATTATAAATTATATTAAAAATATAAAATTTATATAATATATTATTAAATTATATTATATATATATATATATATATATATATATATATATATATATATATATATATATATATATATATATATATATATATATATATAAATATAACATTCTTAATAGTGTATTATATATAATATTATACTAAATCATATTATATTATTATATAATATTATATATTTTTGACCCCTTGTTTTACTGTTGGTATCATTCCTTGGAACGCTGCCACTCCTTATTAGCTGTTGCACCTGTTTTTTGACTGCTTCGTCCCCAACGATTACGGCTGCCCCGATTCCAGTGGATCATGGAGGACATGGACCATGATGCGGTCGATTATACTGCTTACCCTAACCCGTACTAGCAAATCTTACGGTGACCTAACCCTACCGCAGCCCTAACCATTCCCCATAACCTAGCTGCCTCATTCCGCACCGGCTCACCTCTTGTGGTTACCTTACCTGGAACATCTCCGTCCAACCTTCATTTCGACAGTCTCTCCATCGATTCACTAGACTTAGATTGCCCGCCTCTCTCTCTGACGACCCTTCACCTCCTAGTTGCATGCTTGCCCTCCTCTTCGCCCTTCGAACTCTCGTCTCTCGGTGAATACCTTCGTGCATCTCACATCCCCTCCACTTTGGAACTTGCCCCTCCTGATGCACCCGTGTAGCAACCCCCGACAAATACTCCATCAGTCACAGAGGCGGTAACATCCACAACCTTACCTTCAGGGTGTTTCGAAACCCCAGTTGTCAAAGTCCATCACTCTGCACAGGGCTCTCAGCAAGAGACACAGGGTACACCAAACCCTCTATTGGACCACCCTACAGTGCCCAGGTCAGGAAAAAGGAAGACCAAGTGTGTGAAAGCCTTCGGGAAGGACTTCACCCTCACGTTCGGCAAAGGTCTCAACATGGAAAAGGTGGTTAACAAGGCCGAGAAAGTCTTGGTGGGTAGGCTTAGAGGTCGTGCCTACACTATTGAACGTCTCAGTCATTGGGTCGAAGAAATCTGGGGAAATACCTTCAAGGACCTCCCCGAAGTGCAAATTCTTCCCCATGGCTGGTTTGCACTGCATTTCTCTCTGGAAGAATTTACCACCCTGGATCTATCCATTACTGGCACATTGAAATGGCCCCAATTTTACTGAAATGATGGAGCCCGCTCTTCAACCCTGAACGAGAATAGATTGGGGTTGGGCCACTTTAGGTCAGATTACCTGGGCTCCCACTGCAATACTAGTCTGAAGATGTCTTCATCCACATTGGAAATTCCCTAGGCGCTTATTTGGATTACAACAAATCCTACATTCAATCCAGGAACAAAACATTAACCTGCATCCTGGTGCACCTGGACACAAGAGAAGGTATGGAGGAGAAAATTACACTACAATGGAGACATTTTACCAGAATCCAAATCTTGGATTACGAAGGTGTCCCCTTCAGATGCCACAAAGTTGGGCATCGCTACAAGGAATTCCCTCTAGTACATAAGGACACGAACCCTTCTATGGGAGTTGAAGATGTTGTAGGAAATAACATTGCCCCCAACCCAGGGCCGAATCCACCAATTACTGAAAAAAAATCAGATTGGAAACACCTACATTCCAGGCTGCATCCAGCGGACCTCGTCCCCCCCCCCCCAAGCCCCCCCAGCCGATGACCAGATCGCGGGTTGCTGTAGAGGTTGCTCGCACATCGAGTACTCCTCCTTTCCCGATCTCTGCTTTTATTTCTACACTTGCATTCTTTGCATCACATGTGCACTCTGCATCTACACTGGATGACACTCTCACCTCCATTTCCTGTCCCCTAATCCTCTATCACCAACTTCTCCACCACCCCCCATCTTCCCCCGACTTCCCCTGTCCCCTCATGCACCCCTTTCCTCCCCTCTGATACTACTCACCCCTACAACCTAAGGTCTCTTCTTTCCACGCCTCAGGATGGTAAATACCCATCTAGACTGGGCCTTTTTCCCTCCCCTTTGACCCACAAGCCCATCCATGGACAAAATTCACACCTATCCAAAGCTATTCTGGTAGTGGGGACAGAAGTTTCCTCAAGTAGACAAGCCTCTCTTCACTGGGTACTTAGAGCATCGAACACCCATTCACAGTTGCCCCCATGAAGTGGCTCTCCTTCAAATGTAGGGGCATGGCTAGCTCGCCCAAAAAACTAGCGCTCGGAAGACATTTCGAATCCGAGCCTTTAGACATCATTTTTCTACAAGAAACTTTGGGAGACGATGACCTTATATCCCGTACACTTAGCTCCCTGAAACCTGGTTGGACATTTCAATCCTTGGATGTAATTGGGCGTTCAGGTGGTTTGGCCTTGGGATATAACCCTCGCACCATAAACTTGAGGACCTCCTGTGGAGGGGACAGTTTCATCGGTATGGATATATTCTCATCTGAGTTGGGAATGGACCTCCGCATTGTCAATGTATATGGACCTTGTCATAACAGAGAGACCTGCTAGAATCGACTTCTCAACTTATAGATCACGTCCTCGGAAAATCTCATCATCGGCGGTGACCTAAATTTATCCATTGGATATGGAGAATCTTAGGGGGCTAATGCACAAGTGGAAAGGCTCACTGAAACTATGGAGATATTGCTGGAACAACATCATTTGACAAACATCCCAATGATCCAACCCCTTCCCACTTGGAGGAATCAGAGAATAGGAGAAGCTGCATTAGCTGGAAGGCTAGATAGATTCCTGATCAAGGACACTCTAATTCAAAAGATATCCCTCTATAGACAATGGGTGGGAACAGGTGGGGATATCAAACCATTCCCCCATATTCATGGAGATCTCAAGACCCCATACAAAACTAGGGGAACCCTACAAATTTAACTCCACCTAGTTAAAAGACCCATCCTACATCCAAATGATAAATGATTACTGGTGACTCCATCCACCATATAGAGGCAGAACTTGGGCTGAAGGATTTTGCCGCAACCTCACAATGCTAAAAAGCCTCTCTATTCAATGGGCCAAGGAAAAGACCAAGAGAGATGATAATACCCTCAATTCTGTAGCGCAATCTCTGGCTTCATTACAGGACGAGCAGAACAAAGGTTTTGCATCTACTGATGCCAAGGCTCAGCTTATTGAACTAGAAAATCAAAAGATCAAAATTCTAAAGGATCGGAAAGAAACTTGGCGACTCGGAAGCTGAGCAATCTAGTTGCAAGCAGGGGATCAAAACACAAAGTTTTTCCAAAATTATGCAAAAGGAAGGAAAATCTCCAATACTATCTAGCAAATGCCTATGGAAGACGGAAGCATAGCAACTAACTTCAGACAACTCTCATAGCTGGGGAATTCACACTTCAGAAATCTCTTCATGGCCCCCCGAGAGGCAACCATTCCTGAAATTGTCCAAATTGCGGGGCATTTCCCCATTTTTGTGGATGAGGACTCGATTAAAGATCTCATTTCCTGGTCACACAGGTGGAACTAGAAGGTACACTAAAAGGGTTCAAGAAATTCAAGATTCCAGGGGCCAGATGGATGGACTATTGATTCCTTGCCTTTTATGAACTCATTGGACTTGATCTACTTAAGGTGGTGGAAGAATGCAGAACAACTGGGCGAATGTACGATGCCATAAATTCTACTTTCATTGCCTTAATTCATAAATCCAACTCCCCTGCATCTTTCAATGATTTTCAGCCTATCTCCCTCTGAAACTGCTTGTACAAAATCATTGCCAAGATCATTGCAAATCAGTTCTATCCCATCCTGTCTAAACACATCTCCTCCGCAAAAATTGCCTTTCTTCAGAACAGACAAATACATGGAGTTGTTGGAACTGCACAAGAAGCTCTACACTATCAATCACAAAAAGATCAAAGGAGCCATTCTGAAAATTGATCTTGCCAAAGCTTTTGATAAGGTCATTTGGATTTATATCAAAATGATCCTCGCTCATCTGGGCTTTCCTTCTCCCTTCATCAACTGGATCATGTGCTGTATTAACTTGGCGTCCTTCAATGTTCTCATTAGTGGCTCTAGCTCGAATTTCTTTCATGTTGAGAGAGGCCTTCGGCAAGGATTCCCTCTTTCCCCACTTCTCTTCCTGATTGTTATGGAGGGCCTCAACAGACTCATTGCAACAGTCAAGAGGGAGGGACGATTACATGGGATACAAATGAATGACCTCTGCCATCTCACCCATCTACTTTTTGTCAATGTTGTCCTTATTTTCCTCGATGGCAGCCTACAGGATTTATCTGCTTTCCACAACATTCTTAAACTCTTTGCAAAGGCCACCGACATGGAAGCAAATCATACCAAATCCACCATTACTCTCTCATATACATCACCCCAGGAAGCCAGAGTTGCACACCAATTCTTTCCCTTCCAACACCTTCACTTGGAGGACGACCTAAAGTACTTGGGATTCCGGCTTAAGCCCCATTGCTATTGCATTGCGGATTGGATTTGGCTTGTAACTAAGATTAAGAGGTTGAAAAACTGGAACCATCGATTCCTCTCAAGGGCAGGTCGACTTGTCCTCATAAAATCCATCTTGGAAGCCACCCCTGTATATTGGATGATGTTGGCTTGGATCCCTAAAGGAATTCTTGCCCGCATACAAAAGATTTGCTGTAGATTCCTTTGGAATTGATATAAAGAGGGAAATCCCTATGCATGGGTCGGATGGAAATAGATCGCTCTACCAAAAAAATGGGGAGGGTGGGGCTTAAAAGACCTCTCAGCATTTGCATGGGCACTAGCAGCTAAGATGGGATGGTCCTTACTCACTTCACAAAACCTTTGGACCAAAGTCACATATCACAAATACATTTGGCCTCAACATCTCATGGACTGGATACGCATCCCAACTTGGCCAAGTACAGGGATATCTATTGTTTGGAAATCCATCCTCCATTCTATGCCCAACATCCATGAGGGCCTTGCATGGAAAATCAATGAAGGAAATATGGCTCGAATAGGCATGGATCCAGTGGGGGCAACATCTACCATTTACCTCCATACCTCATACAATAATTGAACCAGAGGTAGATTAAGGTGATTGACCAAATTGCAGACATGGAGAACAACCCCATTCTTGAACAAGCCTGGTTATCTGCTTGACATCTGGGAATTTCCAAGCACTGGCACCAGGATTGGGAGGGTTATATAAATGCCCTCAATGAAGCACATGTCTACATAAGGGAGGGACCTAGTGAACTCATTTGGACCCCGGCTGAACGCGAGAAATACTATCCTAAAGTGAGATACCCAAACCTGCTAATGGATCGTAAACCACCTGCTCTCCTGGATTGGCGGGGAAAAATTTGGAAACTCAAAGCACCCCCACCAGCTAGACTCTTTATGTGGAATGTGCTCAACAACACACACCCACAGGTGAAAATCTTATGTGTAGATCACAATTTGAGCCACATTGGTATGTCCTCTGTACACAAGCAGTGGAAACAAATGAACACCTTTTTTTAACTTGCTCTCTCACTGTTCAGTTGTGGCAACAAATAACTCACCTCCTCAATAAGCAGGGCAGATGGCACGACATCTCGATTACTGAAGCATGGAACAATTCAAATATTGAGCACATGGAAAACAAGTCTTGGTGCTTACCTCTACTCATTTGCTGGAAGATCCGGTTGACCAAAAATAGCATCATTTTTAAAGGATTAAAGGCTTGATGGCCACTCATTACAGCAAATATTGTTGTTGCATATCATGAAATCCCCGAGGAGACACAGACCACTATAGTTCGACCACATGCCCCCGAAATTATAGATCAATCCATCCTGTGGGCATATTTTGATGGAGCAACCCAATCTCATGGATGTGGGGGAGACTTTCTTCTACACCTATCTAATTAGCACCATTACCGAATCAAGATGGGTCGAGGGGAGGGAACGAACAATTTTGCATAACTGATTACACTTATACATCTACTGCATTTTGCACTGGCACACTCATGCAATAATATTCAAATATTTGGGGACTCCAAAATCATCATAAACTTGTTCAACAACATAAATAATTGTCATGCTCATACACTTAGAAAAATACTAGATGAGATTGTGGTTTACAAGGCCCAATTTAACTCTATCATCTGTCAACACATTTGTAGGGAACATAACGAGGCTGCTGAGGTTACATTCATTCTAATGATGAGCTACATATGATGGTTCAAAAAGTCGATAATAAAAAACCCTATGTGATGGATCTAGAAGCAATTTAATATAATTCATGTCGCAAAAGTATCAAATCTCAATTATTATTATTATTAAGTATAAAAAGAACTAACATATGAGTTAAATATATATACATTTAAAAAAAACCATGTAACAAGATCCTTAACCAAGGAGGTTCATGCCCTAATTTACCATGGAGATTCTTAATTTGTAAATAGGATTTGTTATAGTGGGCCAATACCATGGCTTATCAATACCACATGCTAAAAAAGCTATAACACATTTCATACCTATAATTTTCTGGTCTTGATGATGGAAGAAGTGTCCACCCAAAACCTTGCACAGATTATAAATCCATTAGGTAGGTTATTCCAAAAAAATAAAAATAAAAAACCATAGCTCATTTCACACTCTAAGATATTTTATTTATTTGTATAACATTTTTTAATTAAATTGAAAAATAAAAATGGCATTATTACTTTTGAGATAAATCTCATCCCTTTATCTAGACTACTATTAAAGGTTAAATCTCTACCATTCATCTACTAATTATTGGTAATTAAATCAAAATTCTAAAAGCTATATTATAAAATAGACATGTTTATCTAGGTAATCAAATTTATTGCAAATATTTTAAATATTTGTGATAGATATTGCATTGAACAAGATAATGTTATGATAGTATATTTACATTGTTTTTCTCAAGTGAATGGTAACTACTCTATATGAGTTTGATAACCCCAAATGCCACTCACTTAAAGGGGTTAGATCCAATGGTGGAAAGTGATTGGTTAAGGTTCAATTCCCATCGGGGCTTTTCTTAGAGCCAAGGGACACCTTGAGGTAATGGTCAAATGTGTGGTTACACCTAGAGAAGTAATATTAAATGGCTTTGTGGCCCGGGCACACATAATCTCACCCCACGTCCTTTTTTTTTTAATTGGTTTGTTTGTGGCAATTATGAAATATTTGTATATAGTGTAATAATGGTAACCGATCTTTCAAAGTTTCTGATTCTTCAAAAATTCTCATTCCAATATTAAAAAAAAAAAAAAAAAAACAAAACAACAAACAAACAAACAAACAAACAAACAAACAAAAACACTCAACAAAATGCAAATATATTGTTATTGCTTATGTCATATTTATAAAAAATAGTTGAAATAATTGTAATAATGAACATTGAGCATGCACAATAATATGTTTAAGCCTCAAGGATGATAATATGGGATGTTTACTTTCTCTGGAATACAATTTAGGTTAGAAACACCTTTTTGATTTTGGAGTATGATTTGAAATTACTTTTAATTGGATAAGTATTTGCCTTTCATATAGTGGTTAAAAAAAAAAAAGAAAAAAAAAAGAACTAAAACCATCAAACTTTAAGTGAAAATTAAATAACATTAATTTATTTTAACCATGACTCTTTTAAACTTCAAATATATATTTAAACTAAAAAAGACTATTTAAACTCTAAATCATTCAAATGTCAAACCTGTGTGTCTGAGACAGTGATTGCTTCAATAAAAACGTCTACTGAATGTTAACTTTCTACTAGAGTTGTATAACCCCCAAGTAGTTTAGAAAGAGTCAATTTTTGAAGTGCAAAGGGAAATTTAAATTGATGCTAAGGGGATGATGGATTATGGAATGGAAGAAATGGCCTATGGGAAGGATGAATGTCCTAGTCCAACTAATCTTTAGGGATTGGGAGAAGCTACAAGGAATTGGGCATAGTTCACAAGATTTTAAAGTATATTTAGGTTCTGGAGCAAAATGCCTTGAGGAAAAAGGTGTACATGGAAGGAAAAGTTCAATGGTTGCAAGTTGATTTTAACAAGGACCCAATAATGAATTTATGTTGTTAAAAATACATGAAGGCATCTTTCCAGGGGAAAGGATAAGGAGCTAAGCATAATGATGATGGGAGTCATGATGCAATTACAAAGGAAAGCTATTGAGATCTAGATTCTAGGTGCTTTCAAATTGGAGCCATGACATTGTGTTTGAATGATACTAAGGAAAATAAGGTGATAGGTACTCTAGAGGTGCGATAAATAACCAAAACTTTATAGAGGAGGAGAAATCGTAAATGCATTAGAACTAAACCAAACAAGGTTGAAATGGTTGAGAGAATGGATGTCAAGTTGGATGAAGTAGAAGGATCAATAGAGAGATATTCAATAAGTTTATTTTAGGGTAAATAAGTGAAAGGGGAGACCCTACAAGGATGGATAAAAGATAACTAGAAAACAAACCTAGGGTATGGATGTAAATTCAATATTTTTATTAGGGTTTGGATATGTTTTGAATTCAGAAATTATAAGGGTTTGGAGCCAATCCCGAAAACATTGGATATTAGCTCCATCAAGTTTATATCTAAAGAGATGGAAGTTTGGTTTGACTACAGAATTAAACCAATGCACATCCAACAAGTATGGGTTTTAATACACATTTTACTAATTAAGTTGTGGAGTAAAGGGATCCCCAAGAAATACAAAATTAATTTCGAAGGTCCATAACCCTAGAAAGATAATTTATGGTGTTTATATTACAAGAAAATTATGAAGATTCTAATGGTACTTTATCTACCTGAAGAGTTGTTAGCAAAGATTGAAATAGAATGGGGTTGGAATTACTTGGAAAAATTAGATTATTGGAGGATTAATTTGTGATTGCTTTATTACCATGAAGTAGATGATGAGCCCTAGTATTGCAACAAGAGTGATGCAACTCCCAAGGCTACCAACTTTAATTATCAACCCGACGTTCGTACAAACTTAAGAGGTGGTAGTGCTATATGCATAGTAGGCTAAGCTCTACTCAAGTTACTCTAAGGCAATGGACCAGACCAAGGTATACAAATACCACTCTATCAATTGAATTTAGATTTGCAAGAAAAAGAGATTGCATAAACAGAAACTTATAATCTACTTGCAGAAATGGAAATGTTAACTATTTGCAAAATTGGAAATGCTACTCTACTTTGCATAATTGTTAATGCTGACCTACTTGCAGTAATGTAAAGGTTACTCTACTTACAAAATGTATACATTAATCTATTTCCATAATGTGAATGTTGCATGAAATGGAAACCTAATCTATGCATAGGAAATAACAATGCTTGAAATAGAAACCCTAGCTTAAGAAGCATAAAAAAAAAAAAACAAACCTAATCTATCTTGCATAAAGTAAAGAGCATGAAATAATCCTTTAATCACTACATTCAAGAGAGATTATATCAATAGAGGTCATTAGGTTCTTCATAAAGTAATTATGAAAATCATCACTATGTTTTTCAATTCATGAATGTGTCTACTAACCCTAATTGTTGAAATGAGTTGCAGTGGTAGAAAGGCAAGACTTAACTATTCTTTGGTCTTCTTCAATCATGGTTTCAGATCCTACAAGACATATTAAGGGCTAAGAGACAAAAATCAAACTTTAAGGGAAATTTTGGTTAAGTTTGGAGAGCTTATATACAATGCTACATGATGTTACATGATTGATAAGGATGCTCCAGGATTGTCGTGTTTTGCTACAGAATTGAATCTGTGAGCATACTTAGAGATAAAAAGGAAATTTTAAGGTCTGAAAGAGTAGTGGAAGGTAGAAGAAGGTTGTATGAGGCCATTTGCAATCTTAGTACCCTTAAGGGTCCCACCTTGCACATGTTGCCCTTCAACAAACTAGAAATGTACTCTCGATGAATAGTGCTTTGAGAAAGTTGTGAGGTAGAAAGAAAAGATCTGATGGAAAGATAAGGAGTGTAAATGATGATGCTAACCCTACAAATCAATAGTAATACCCACACACCACAAAATGTCACTCAATATTACCAAACAACTTGAGCATGTTAATAGTGCAAATTGCAGAAAGTTAAAATAACAAAGAAAGAACGAGTTGAATTTCATTTTAGATTTGAGTACTGCATTAAAAGACAACCTATCTTGTAGTTTGCACTAGACCTACATCCACAAGATATTATGCCTCTTATTCTTAAATAAAACTGCTAAACCAATCATAAATTTGTAGAAAATAGAGAAGGTTAATATGAGACCTAACTACTGCAAAAAGAAAATAACTATATTTTTGGCTTTACAACAGATTATCCCCAACCACACTTCCCACAAGAGAGGTGATTGACATACCTGCACAAGCAATTTCTCATAAACAAGTCTTGCTAGAAAGGAAGTAAAATATTGTTAGAAAGAAAATGCATGATTAAAATACACAAAGAGAGAGACTAGAGCCTCTGGGTTGTGCCCTAACCCAAGGGGACTCATTCCTCTAAAGAAAATAATGATTGAAGATAACAAAAGGCTTCTTATTAACATAAAATAGTGCTAAAGTACATGACAAAAGGAATGAAAATGACGAGTTCAAGCTCCTAGCTCTTAGTAGTCTCTATATTCTTAAAAAGTTTGAATCCTATTGAGCCCTTGGGCTTCCTTATCTATACAAAAATGATTGAGGGGAAGCCTCATTGGAAAGAGGGTTTCTTCCCTCCAAAATCCCTAAAAAGGTGAATCTAGCTCCCAGAGATATTCGCAATCCTTGAGTTCATCAGTTATTAGTAGATCCTTGAACTATGGGTGAGTAAATATAGGGAGCAAGTCAAGTTGTAGAAGAGTAATTGTAGGGGACAAGACTCCTACATCTCCTCCAACTATCTCTAACATATCTCTCCATAGTAAATACACTATTTTCCTGCACAATAATCATATTAGGCCACGAGATGTGATAAACATCCTTTAGTATTCGTAATAAACACATTATAGTAAAAAAATATGTTATCAAATGCAAGGAAAGAGGTAATTATATGATGAAGGATGGCTAGAGTGGCCTTATTATGTACTTATTAATGGGGCCCATCATCGCCCCCTACTGAATGTGTTTCTCACCCTCTGAGTATCTCAACCATTTAATTCTATCCCATACATAGCCCTGGTGGCTGCCTTAATGTCCCAAGGTATCTATGAAGGAGTGCCCTCTTGAGGGTGGAACCTTACATTTTTCTCTATTTATGCCCACTCTTTCTGGTCTTCAATCTACTCTTTCCTTTCTTGTAGCCCTAGCAATAAAGGAGGGTTGAACTTAAGCCCAATCCAGTTGGCCTGCAATCTTTGAACTATCATCTTGTAGAATGGTGTCTTCTACAAGGAATTCATAAATCTCTCTAGGGAGTGGTACTCACAAGCTATATGGAAATGAGTGTCATCTCCTCTGACAGGATTGCAAGCCCTCAGTCCCTAATAGTATGAAAATGTTCTCAAAGTGGTCGATGGATTTCTCCTACTTCTCCATGTAGTGTCATGCCAATTTGGAATCCTTAGAGATGAGCCTATGCTTATTTATGACAAGGTGAGGGGCCCTCAATTCTGCTCTAACCCATAGGGGCTCATTAGTCTATTTGGACATGATCATTTTTTCTCCTTCTTCCCTTGCCTCCTCATGTGTCAATCATGAGGCTAATACCATCAGTTGCACATTCCCCATCCTAGAATTTGAATCCCATAAGTTCATGTTAGTCAATATGAGGTTGTGCATGTAAAACTCTATCATCTTAGCTCTATCCTCCACAATAGCCTTATGACAAATTCAATAAATTGTTTGTAGTGTTGGAAGGGTAGTGAACCGTGTTTTGCTAGAGTTTTGATTTGAAATTGAAGTGAATAATATTTGAGGAATATGGCATATGTTTTCAAGGGTTGTCTGCATTAGGTGGCCTCCATGGCCAAGCTTTCCATGGTGGCAAGTTTCTCTTCTTTCTCCTATAGTTGTTCTTTTAATATCTTATTTTCCATTTGTAGTTGTTCCAACATGGTTGACTCCCTCAACCTCAAACCAACCTTCTTCACCCATCTTCTTCCTTCTCTCTTCCATAAGGCCCACATCCTTAACTCCCTTAGAACTAACAATCTACATACATTAGTGGGTTTGGCCTCTTTCTCTTTCTAGCTCAAGTAGGATGGGGACTAGAAACTTGGTGGGTATGATTTATCCTTGCTATAAAAAATTTAGTAGGACCCACTATCTAGTTGAGGATTAGGCTCCTGTAGCTCCTGTGGTCCTTTTCCTCCTTCTTGAGCTGGTGTTGTACTTTCCTGTAGCACTTCCTTCCTATCTTGTAGTAACTTATCCTCTTCTTGCAGCACCGCCCTGCTTTTTCGTAGTATGGCAATTTCTTCTTGTAGTTGTCTCATCTTGGCTTCCCTGGTGTTTGGCCTTCTTGGCGAGGTTTGGGGATGATTTCCTTTAACTGTGAGGGAGGTCACTTGTTCAATTTTATTTTTATTGTTATCTAGCTCCCCATTTTGGGGATTAGTTGATCCTTCAATGGTGATGGGGGTAGTTGTGGAAGGCTAAGGCTTCCCTTGTTTAATTTTACTACTCCTTCTCCTTTTGAAATACAAGGGACCTTGCTTGGTATGTCTTCCTTTGATCTTAATAGGTTTACTAAGGGCTGCCATGGTAGAAACCACCTCTTTTTCAGTGTTGCCTTCTAAAAGGATTACTTGCTTTCCTTGTCTTCTCCTCTTTTGAGGCCTAGAAGGTTCCCCAAGGATTTCCTACTCTGCCTTTAGTTTTTCCTCTTCCTTATCCTATTCAACCTCTTCTCCCTTTTCTTCCTCTTTCCCTCCTATCAATGAAAGCCTTCCTATCCATGTCTACAAAGTTTGTCCATGAGAAAAGGTTACTGATATGACTCAAAGCATCAATGACAATGAGAGTTATGAGCCTAGGATGAGAAAAGTATTGATGTTTCCATTCTCTCACCCTTTGGATCATTTCCACTATGGGCTAGAGAAGGAAGTGGGGAATACTAAGTCTACTCAGAAAAGGAATTTTTGTCTGGAACCTTAGCTCAAAAAGTAGCCTAAATTTATAGGCATAAACAACATTGAGCCTCCCCTCCAATTATATGTATTTTAAGATGTGATACGCCACTTCATCCCATGGTTAAGGTAGGCCCTCCCTTCTAACTCCATTCTTATCTTCAATTGGTTTCTCTTCAGGGAGGAAGATTTTTTTTTTAGCTTTAGTGGCTTTTGTTATATTCTCCTTGCCCCACCTAACTCCTAGAGCTAATGTGGTCACCCTACTAATGATTTATACATTTAAATGGATGACAAGCTCCCTCATAATGGTTATGGCACTATCTTCCCCCTGAGATTAGAGGGCCACTGCAAATTCATGGGTAATTTCATCATCATACCCCTTGATTTTCTCAAAGAACCCCATCCATTAGTGATTTGTGAAGATTTCTCTGACAAGAGGATGTTTGTGGATTATTGTTGAGTATGTGGGCTCCCTCCTATTGAAGCCTCCTCCCATGTTCTCTAGTACTATAGCTTCTTCAAAAAAAATTCAAGGAATTTTATGTCAATTATCAATTTCTAGGAAGCCTTGGGTTTTAGAGCAGAGATGGGAGGAATGGTGTTATTTTGCTGATCATAGGTAGGAAAATTATATGCCAAATTCAAAATAAATTTACCCTTTTGATAACATGCTTCTACATAAGAAAATTAGGGTTTGAATATTTTTAATTTTCAGGGTTTTGTTATAGGATGCATCTATAGACAAAATCTAATCAATTTCATGATATTTTTGTGCATGAAAGGGGTGAAAATGGGGATTTTTGGTGGAAAAGGGTGGATATTTGGGTGGAAGAGAGGTCAAATGGTGTGGAGGATGGATGATGAGGATGAGGTGGACCCATCCTCTTGTTCGCCTATGAAAAACACAAGATCTGAACCCTTTTTCTATGTCAGTTAAAATCTTGTAGCAAATGTGGACAATCCTATAGCACTTCAGGACAATCCTATGACACCTCAGGATTGAGGCAGAATTGAGTGGGATAGGTGACCTGGTGATGGAGGAACTTGGGCGAATTGATGAAATGTTGGAGGGGATGCATAGGGCTAGCTCAATGGATGAAAAAGTGGATTTTTGAAGTTGTCTTCATATCCGTTCTCCTCTTTGGGCTGTGCCTGGAACCTTGCAAAAAAAACATGTTAGAAACACTTATGTGAGGGTTCCCTTTCTTTTCCCTTGTTCTTTTCTCTTTTACATTTTTCTCTCTTTTTTTTTAAGAGACTTGGAGGTTGCCTCAAAGGAGGTTTTCAACCTATAGGATTTCCCTAGGCACCTCAAAGAAGGTTTTCATCTTGGTATATTCTATTTTCTTATATTTTTTACTCTTGGACTGCCTCATGGAGGTTTTCAATCCTAGATTTTTCCTCAGGTGCCTCATGGAGGTTTTCACCTAGGCTTCTTATTCTTATTCTTTTTTTTTTTCATTTTTCTATTTTTCCTTTATTTTCTCTTCTTCTTTTTTTTATTCTACAAATCAGAGGTTGGATGAACTAAGAGTTGTGAGACCCCCAGTTACATTCATCTCCTTGCTTTTCAAGTTGGTAAACTCCTCCTTTTACAAAGGCCTCTTGTAGAGTTTCAATCAGTAACCATAGAGTAAAAATGGAATTCCTTCTTCATCAATTGTTCTGATCTGGATAAAGCCATTCTCATGACATTTTTCCACCAGGTAAGGACCTAACCATATTGTCATCAATTTGCCCTTGAATTCCTTGAATTTGGATTCATATAACTTGGTCTAAACACCCTCTTGGAAGGTCCTTTCTCTAATGTTTTTTCATGCCAAATATTCCTCTGTAATTGGACCACCTCAACATGCATGAGGACCTACAACCTAATTTCATCATGAGCATTGAGTTGTTGCAGCCTCTCTTGTTGAGCATTGGTGATGTCTTGGTCCAATTGTGTTGCCATTCTTAGGGTGTTTTACTCAAACTCAATGAATAAATATGCATTATTGCCATAAACCAACACAAAGGGAGTGAACCTAGTGGTAGTTTTCCAGGTGGAATTATGGGCCCAAGTGGCCTCCACAAGTCGGGATGCCCAATCCTTTTTTCTTTCGCTGACAACTTTAGTCAAGATGTTCTCCAAAGATCTATTTGTGAGCTCCACCTACCCATTTTATTGAGGATGACATGCATTGTATTTTTTGTTCCTTACTTGATGTTGCTCCATGATTCCCTCAATCATATTTGAGGTAAATTGAGCTCCTTGGTATGTGACCAACTCCCTTGGGAATCCAAACTTGTAAAAGATGTTTTCCCATAGAAAATATACCACCTTCTACTCTGTTGTTTCTTTTACCACCTTTGCTTCAACCCACTTTTTTAAATAACCAGTGCACACAATGATATATCTCTTTTGTCCAAATGGGGGATCAATTGGTCCAATGAAATCCATGCCCATATTATCAAATGGCTCAAGAGTCACTTGAGGTTGTAGTGGATTTTTATTATTTTGGTGTAGGTTTTCACATCCTTTGGCACTCACCACATTTGGCAGTATATCTCCTAGCATCTTGGTGTAGAGTAGGTCAATAGTAGCCAACTTGTAGAATTTTGAAGGTTGTCCTCTTGGCATCAAAATGGCCCCCACAGGGTCCATCATGGCATGTTGAGAGGATGTCAAAAACGTCATCCTCCCTTACACATCTCAGCAAGATCTTATATGGTCCCAATTTGAAGATATTTCCCCCGATCCAAGTTAAATGGGCACTTTTTCTAACAATCTTTCTCTTGTCCTTGGAGGACATATTAGGAGGGAATCTCCCATCAACCAAGAAATTTTCTATGTCAACAAACCAGGGAGACAATAGTGAAATACAAAAGAGGTGCTCATTTGGAAGCCGATCATTTATCATCTCCTCATTTTCTGCAGGCAATGTTAGTCTAGATAAAAAAAATATGCAACCACATTTTCCTTCCCTGGCTTGTCAACAATGGTTAGATCAAACTATTGCAACAATAATAACCATCTAATGATCCTAGAATTGACATCAAATTTATTCATTAAATATTTAATAGTTGCATGATCAGTATGAACAAATACTTCGTACCCAATGATATAGTCCCTAAACTTGTTCAAGGAGTGCAAAACAACTAAGAGTTGTTTTTTAGTAACCATGTAATTAAGTTCAGCTTTGGAGAGGTTCTTACTCATGAAATATATGGCATAGGGAAACTTATCTTCCACTTGTCCCAAAGTCTCTCCTACAACTTTTTCTTATGCATATGTATGGATGTGGAAAGGAAATGCCCAATTGGGACCTCTTAGAATTGGTGTGGTGGTTAATTTTTCCTTCAACTCTTCAAATGCTCTTGACATTTATTTGTCCAATAATAATTTGAACCTGTAGTTAAAAATCCAAGCAAAGGTGAAGCCAACTGACTAAAATCCTTAATGAATCTCATGTAATGTCAAGCTAGCCCAAGGAAACTTCTAACATCCCTTTGTTTTTGAGGGACAGGGACTCTTTCGATAATGGAAATCTTGTTAGGGTCAACTTGGATCCCTTCCTTAGAAACAAAGTGAACTAGGAAAATCCCTACAATCATAAAAAAATCACTTTTTCGAGACTTAATGAGAGATTCATTTCAATTCATTTCTTTAAAACTTTAAATGGATTGGAAAGAGTTTCCTAGAAATCATTTCCATATGAAGTGAAGTCATCCATGTAGATTTGAACCGTATCATGAACAAGATCAACAAAAATACTCAAAATTGCACTCTAGAAGGTAGTAGGGGAATTGCATAAGCCAAATGGAAGGACCATGTAGGAAAAGGTCCCCCATGGACACATGAAGGTGGTCTTATCCTAATCCTCAAGGCTAAACTAGATCTGATTATACCCACTAAATCCATCTAGGAATGAAAAGAACTTCTTCCTTACAATACCATCCAAAATGAAAGGCAGTGGAAAATGATCTTTCTTTGTAGCCATGTTGAGTTCCCTATAGTTGACATCGATGCTCCACTTCCCATTCTAACTGGGTAATATAATAAGAGGGGACACCCACTCACTATTTGAAATGGGCTAAATGAATCATGCATCCAATAACTTTTGTAGTTCTCCCTTCACAATGTCTTTAAGGTCAGGATTCATTCTCCTCTGGGGTTGACACATAGGTTTACATCCCTCCTTGATGTAGATGTGATGGGTACAAAATGATGGTTAAACCCCTTTCATTTCCTTGTATTCACAAGCAAAAACATCAAGATTTTGTCTTAACATAGTGCACAGTTGCTCTTCTTGTTCTGATGAGAGGGAAGGATTGATTTTCAGGGTTTTTGATGGACTGGTTTCTACAATATTATCATGATATTGATCCAAATTAGTGGTGAACTGTTCATCCCATGGATTGCTCTCGGGTTTCCTTAAGGATTCTTCTAGTACCTCATCAATTGGCATGGCAACAGGAGGCTAGTTCTGCAAAAGTTATTAATAAGGTCATCCTCATCTAGTTGCCTGCTTCCTACAATAGTGCCTAATGTACAAATTGGGCAGATGTATGATTGATAAAAATATTCCTCCTCTTCTCCCTCTACCCACAAAGGTAAGTCGTGCTCATAGAAGGTTGAGAAGGGGGTATAATACAAGTTGCTTTGTGAGATGCCCATTTTTAATTTTCAAGTTACCAGCCCTATAAATAATGTAAGCATCAACAATGGCTAACCAAGGTCTCCCTAAAATAAGAGGGTACCCATTAAACTTGGTTTTAGATTGGAGAACTAGGAAATATATGGGCTACTCCCAAGAGTGAATGGAGACTGTCACATCCTCAACAACCCTCTCAGGGTCTAATGTGTATGTTGGGTTGTGTTATATTCTTTCCACATAGTTAACAGGGGGTTTTAGGGGTACCCGTAACCCCACTTTATGGGGTCCGGGGCAGCGCCCCATAAAATTTTGATTTTGGACCCTATGTTAGGTTGGGCAGACCCACCTATGGTTTTGTTCATGATTTTTGCACATGTTTTTTGGACGCGATGGTTTTCCGGTCCATGGTATTGGACGCGATGGTTTTCAATCCATGCTATTGGATGCGATGGTTTTGAGTCCATGGTATTGGATGCTTCGACATGTATAAATATGTATTATAACATTGAAAGGAACATAATGAAAAATCAAGCTGGTAGTCCTCGTTTTGGGATCCAGTGGGAAAATCTTTGTGTATATGTGTTTTATGTGTTATGCTCTTGCATTGTTTATTTTTTCTATGTTTTAGAATTCATATGTAGGTAATTTCTGTACGGGGTTAAAACCTACATTTGGTATCGGAGTTATTTTTGGCTTCAAGGGGCCACCTTTGTTGCTGAGGGCTTTCGCTCAGGCCTGTGGTAGACCCTGTTCAGTGGGAGATCTATGAGATCGATTCTGGTGGTGAAAGAAGATGGTGAGTGGTGGAAAGATAGAGATCGAGGAATTTAATGGTCAGAGTTTTGAGTTGTGGAAACTCAAGATGGAGCATCTGTTGGTGGATAAAGATCAGTGGATCGTGGTAGATCCAGGTACTAAACCAACGGGAGTGACCGATGAAGAATGGAAGAAGTTGGATCAGAAGGCAAAGAGCACAATACGATTGGGTGTCTCAGATTCAGTATTGCTGAACGTATCATGGGAAGCTATAGAAAAGGCTTTGTGGGACAAGTTAGGGACTTTGTGCCAATCTAAGTCTCTAGTGAATAAATTGTTCCTGCGGAAAAGCTGTATAACCTGAGGATGAAAGATGGAGACTCGGTGACAGAGCATTTGAATACGTTTAATACTATGGTAAGTCAGTTAGCATCTGTTGATATTAAAATTTCAGATGAAGATAAATGCATTGGTTTGTTGTGTTCTCTACTAGATTCGTGGGATAGTCTGGATATTGCAATAGGTAGCAATGCAACTACCTTGCATTTTGATGAAATAGTCTCATCCTTGTTGACGGAGGAGATGAGACGGAAAAATATGGAGAGCCAGAATGGTGATGCCTTGTCTGTACACAAGGACAGTCCCAGAATAGAAACAAAAATAAGTCATTGAGTGGGAGATCTAAATCTAGCGGGAGATTTAAATCTCCAGGAAAAATTGTAAAGGTGGTGTGCTAAAAATGTGGAAAGGAATGGCACTTCAAAACGGACTGTAAAGCTAAAGCTCCTGATAAAGGAAAGGGATCTAATGATGCTCCTTCTACAGAGGCAAAAACCACCTCAGATGAAGGTGGGGATGTGTACTTGGTTTCTTCAAGTACACATGTAGATCATGAGGCATGGTTGATTGACTCAGGTGCATCCTTTCACTTCACTCCCCATAGAGAGCGGTTTTGTGAGCATGAGAAATATGATGGTGGTGATGTCTTATTGGGAGATGACAGGAAGGCTAGAATCATTGGTCGCGGAAAAGTAAAGTTGAAGTTGCAAGGTGGAAGGGTTAGAACACTTCCGGGTGCTCTACATATTCCTGCATTAGCCAGAAATCTGATTTATGTAAGCAAGTTGGATTATGCAGGTGTAAAAACAGTGTTCAAGAAGGATACCTGCAAGATGGTTCGGGGAACGCTAGTATTGATGCGGGGAGTTCGTACTGGAACTCTGTACAAGCTGCAAGGTAGCACTGTTGTTGATGGGTGCAACAGTTCGGTGGTTCTTGAAAGTGGAGCAGAAAATCTAGTCGTCTCTGGAGAGAGGACCATGTTGTAGCATCAAACGCTTGGAAATATTAAAGAGAAGGGCCTTCGAATACTTCATGGTAAAGGTATGAGTAATAGCTCTTTGGATTTTGATTTCTATGAAAATTGTGTATATGGGAAGCAGAATCGGGTGAGTTTACCTTCTGGAAGTAAAAGGGCGAAATAGATATTAGAGCTTGTGCATAGTGGACCTGTGAAGGTTCTATCACTGGGTAAGTCAGTGTACTATGTATCATTTATACATGAATTCTCAAGGAATACATGGATATATTTCCTTAAGAAGAAATCTGAAGTCTTTGACATGTTTAAAGAATTCAAGGCTTTGGTGGAAAACCAGATAGAGAAGAAGATAAAGGTGCCGAGGACATATAATGGTGGAGAGTTTTGTAGTAAGGAATTTGAAGAATTCTGTAAGAAGTGCGGTATAACACGACTGAAGACTACTCCATATACACCTCAGCAAAATGGAGTTGCAGAAAGAATGAATAAGACGTTGATGGAAAGGGCAAGAAGCATGCTCAGTGATGTCGGGTTAGGATAGGAATTTTGGGTAGAGGCATTGGATACTGCATGCTACCTGGTCAATAGGTCACCTTCATCAGCGTTGGAGGATAAGACTCCACAAGAGGTATGGACTAGTAAGAAACCCTTTCTTTCACATCTGAGAGTATTTAGATGTGATGCATATGTACATGTTCCAAAGGAGAAACGAACCAAGTTGGATAGTAAATCTGAAAAGTGCATCTTTATTGGGTATAAGGATGGTTTGAAGGGTTATAAGATTTGGAACCCAGTAACAAGGAAGGTGTGTACAACCGAGATGTGGTGTTTAGAGAGGTGAGAAAGATGCTATTAAACATGAAGTCCAACCAAAGGAACCTGAGAAGATAGAGTTTGAGCTAAAGGAGGAAGAATCAGACTCTATAGCAAAGGAGGAATCAGAAGCTGAAGAGCCACAAACTCCAGGTGTAAGAAGATGAGTTCGAGAAAGAAGGCAACCAGAAAGGTATAGTCCATCTGCTTTCTGTTCAAATTTTATTTTATCTATTACTGATGATGATCCCAGAACTGTGAAGGAAGCAGTGGATTCAAAGGATGGAAAAATTTGGAAAGAGGGCATGGTTGATGAAATGGCATCTTTGCCCAAAAATGAGGCTTGGGATATGGTGGATTTGATGGCTGGAAGGAAACCCATTAGCAGCAAATGGGTATTAAAAAAGAAGACAAATGCAGAAGGAAAAGTGGAGAAATACAAAGCTTGGTTGGTAGCAAAAGGTTATTTACGAGTGTCGGGAATTGATTTTGGTGATATTTTTTCTCCTGTTGCCAAGGTAACTTCTATTAGATGACTTTTATATGTTGTTGTTGCTTTTGATTTTGAGGTAGAACAGATGGATGTGAAGACAACGTTTCTTCACGGGGATCTGGAAGAGGAGATCTACATGAAATAGCCTGAAGGCTTTACGATGAAGGGTAAGAAAGAACTGGTATGCAAGTTAAAAAAGTCTCTGTATGGGTTAAAACAGTCACCAAGGATGTGGCATCAGAAATTTGATACATTTATACGGGGACTTGGCTTCACCAGAAGCAAAGAAGATCACATTGTGTGTATTTTAAATTAATTGGTGACCGTGTTATTTATCTGGTCTTGTATGTGGATGATATGTTGTTGGTTGGAAATGACAAAGAAATTATCCAGGATTTGAAGACCCAATTGTCCTCCAAATTCGACTTGAAAGATCTCGGTGTTGCAAACTATATTTTGGGCATGGAAATTAAAAGAGATCGGGCAAAGAGGAAGCTCTGGTTAAACCAGAGGAAGTATGTCGAGACAATATTGCAGAGGTTTAATATGCAGGATAGCAAACCGGTGAAGGTTCCTATTCCTGTAGGTGTGAGGTTATCTGCTGAACAGTGTCCCAAGACACAAGAAGAGGAAGAGGACATGTCCGTGTTCCATATGCAAGTGCAGTCGGTAGCTTGATGTATGCCATGGTTTGTACTAGACCAGACATTTCACATGCAGTGGGAGTATTGAGCAGGTTTATGTCAAAACCAGGGAAGGAGCACTGGCAGTGAAGCGGGTTTTCATGTATTTGCGTGGCACTAGTGATTATGGTTTGTGCTACCAAGGAAGTCCAGGATTGGACAGAGTGTTGGATATTCATGGCTTTGTTGATGCAGACTGGGCTGGAGATCTAGATCAGAGAAGATCTACAAGTGGGTATGTGTTTAACCTATTTGGAGGTGCAGTCCGTTGGATGAGTAAGAAACAATCTGTAGTGGCACTATCAACTACAGAGGCAGAATACATGGCAGCCACTCATGCAAGCAAGGAAGCAGTTTGGTTGCAGAGATTGTGTTCAAGTATGGGGTTAGTACAGGGGCTATAAGGATATACTGTGACAGCCAAAGTGCAATTTTCTTGGCAAAGAACCTTGCTTATCATTCAAAGACAAAGCACATTGATGTTCAGTATCACTTTGTGAGGGATATAATAGAAGACAAAAAGGTGTTGCTGATAAAGGTGGACACTTTGAAGAATACTGCAGATGAATTGACAAAATATGTTAGCTCTGAGAAGTTCTCTTGGTGTAGAGAAACAATGGGTGTTTCAGGCTGGAAAAATGACTAAGCTCTCCTGTGGCCCCCTGTGGAAAGAAAACAACAAGTGGGAGATTGTTGGGTTGTGTTATATTCTTTCCACATAGTTAATAGGGGTTTGAGGGGTACCCGTAACCCCACTTTATGGGGTCCGGGGCAGCGCCCCAGAAAATTTTGGTTTTGGACCCTATGTTAGGTTGGGCGGACCCACCTATGGTTTTTGTGCATGATTTTTGCACATGTTTTTTGGACGCGATAGTTTTCGGTCCATGGTTTTGGACGCGATGGTTTTCGGTCCATGGTATTGGATGCTTCGGCATGTATAAATATGTATTGTAACATTGAAAGGAACATAATTAAAATTGAATCTGGTAGTCCCGGTTTTGGGATCCAGGGGAAGATCTCTATGCATATGTGTTTTTATGTGTTATGCTCTTGCATTTTTATTTTTCCTGTGATTTAGAATTCGTATGCAGGTAATTTCTGTACGGGGTTAAAACCTACATTGAGTGGGGAGGGAGCGAGTACCCCAGATGGGTGACACATGGCAACAGTACGGGGGCAAAACCACCGGTTCCCTACGAGTTAAACAATGGAGATGAAGGCTGGCACGATATGATCATCGGCCATCGGATGGTCGGGCCCAGATCTGATGGCAAACAGGCTTTAGAGATGGCGGGATGTTAACACTGCGGGCCCAATATATTAAACCATGTATTAAATTGTATCGGGGAAAATTTCATTGGTCTGCGGGGTGTTTCTTAATTAACCTAGATGGTTAATTAATCACATATGGCGCGTAGGTTTTGGGTTATGAATAAATTTCAAATAAATCTATTAATCCCCGTTGAAATGTAACTATGGTCGTATTCGACCGGGACGGGAAATATTAGTATTTGGGATTTTTAATGTATTTATATATAATACGAAATTGGGAATATAGTGGGATTTATATAAATAAATTAATAGTTATTATGAAAAATGTAATGAACTAGCACTAAGTTAGAAACAGTTGTCTCTTGTGTCAACTTAGGCTTTGAAGTAGAAAAGGGGTTTATATGAGAAAGATGGCCATTTTCCTAAGTAAAATTAGGGTTTTACTTAGGCAATCTTTATGAAATGGAATGAGTGGATTATGAGTGATATTAAGAACAAATCTTAATAGTTTGGGGGAAATTAGTGAATGTTTAGCGAAAAATATATGAAGGGGAGTTAGTCATGAAACCTTGTCTCACTTGAGTTGCATCAAGTGTAATATCTTCCATGGCACTTGTGATTAAAGTAAAAGTTAACACATGTGGAGACAAAATCTATCACAAGTATTCATTTTGCAACACCATTGTACCTACCCTGCTAACTTGGCCTAGCATTTTTCTTCTTTCTTTGGGTGCACTTGGACTGGAAAACCCTCATCACCTTCTTTTTCTTTTCATGGTAAGCCTACCTAAGTCTGCACTTATAACATCCAAGGGCCCAGATTTAACTGTTGAGCTCCTTTGCTTCTCTACCTATCTACTTATCTGCCAAGATTGAATAGTTTGGTCAGATTTTATTCTCTATCTCTAAAACATGAAATTGAAACATGAACTAACCAAGATTAAGTTGTTTGGCCATTCATCAATGGTGGCATAAATCAACAAGTTGCACACCATCATATTATTGCAGAAAATTAACTAGTAGTGGCATTTTGGACTTACACACTTTCTTGGTCTTTTTGTTTGGGGTTCATTTCTTTCACTTTTTTGACCATTTCATTCTTTTTTCCCTTTGATTTTCTTTTAGGGCATACCCTCTTTACATTTTTTAAATTTTTTGTTTTTTGACAATATGGAAAACCTTTGAAACCAGAAAAAGGTATGAACATATTACAGAGCTCGTTAATGTTGATCGTGAAATATGACACCTATTATTATAGGAGCATAACACATGTGACAACTGCTATTTTAGATAATTGAGTATTCTCTCATGGATAATTGATGCATGTTAGTTCAGACAGAGACCCAGTTGAGATCAGATGATGGACCGTGTACTATCAAATGCTAGGATCTTCCTTGTGAATATTCCTTGCATGCAGGAGGAACTTGAGTCCTCAAGGATTGCGTAGTTGGACCTGAGGTTGACAGCAGGTATGATTTGGGCCAATTCCCACATCTTATGTAGTTTGACCCCAATCACAATTGCACAAGGAAATAGGGGCTTGGAGGACTTGTGCAGCCTATATATATAGGCCTAGATAGTCCATGAGCTACATCATCAGAGTATAGAGAGAGCAGGATAGCTTTTGAGTTGATTTGTTTTGTATGTTGTTGAGGATTTCCACTTGATGGATAATACAGAGATGGTGTTTTAGGCTAGTGCTTTCCCCAAGTTATATATTTTGTGTTATGGTTTATTACTTCTCATTCTCGGTTATATATGTTCATGCTTGATGTTTCTCATGTTCAATTAAGCTTCCTCTAAGTCTATGGTAGATGTAGATCTAGTATTATGCTTTAGTACATTACATATATCAGTTCGATCTACAGGTGAAATTTCCACATGATATCAGTGAGCTAGCTAATTTTTAGAGAAAATTCTACAAGAAGGGACTTGCATTTTGTCATTCCAAATCCCTCTAACAACTTTATAGTATATTTTCCTTATGAAAGAAAAATATCTCCAGTCCTTTGCCACACCTCAAGGCCTAAAAATTAGTGCATGAGTCCAAGGTCCTTCATCTTGAAATAAGAGGCTAGCTCCCTCTTACACTCTATCATCAGAGGATCACTACATGTTAAGAATATATCATCAACATATAAAACCAAAATCATCGGCATACCTTGGACTACCTTGAAGTAGAGGTTGGGATCGACATTGCTTCTTATGAACCCAATCTTCACCATATAACTATCTATGTAGGCGTACCATGCTCTGGGGGCTTGCTTCAAACCATAAAATACCTTCTTCAATCTCCAAACATGTGTCTTTCGATATTCTACTTCAAATCCCTATGGTTTCTCAACATACACTTCTTCTTGTAACATGCCATAGAGGAATGTAGTCTTCACATCCATCTAATGAAGGGTCCATCCTTGACTTATGGCAAGGGAAACTATTGAATTAATAGTTGTATATCGAACCACAGGTGCAAATATATCATCATAATCTTGTCCTTCTTTCTTGGAGAAACCTCGAGGCATGAACCTTTCCTTGTATTTCTCAATGATACCATCAATTCCATACTTGATCTTGAATATCCACTTCGAATTCACCATAGATTTCCCCTTCGGCCTCGGAAAAACATCCCATACATCATTATTCATAATCGATTCATATTCTTAGACCATAAAATATTTCCAAAATTGTTCTTTTACATCTTCTTCAAATGTGGAAGGTTTGGCTTGAATCATAGTACTCATGCCTACAACATATCCCAGGTACCTGCATGGTTGCTTCCTTTCTCTAAATGATCTTCGAATGGGAAAATGTCTCTCAGCATCCTGTAGAGTGTCATGGAGCCAAAGTGGTCTCTTCCTAGTAGGAGGATCACTTTTTCGAGGATCTAATGGATCCATAGGCTCAATGGGATCATCAACAATATCAATCTCAGACTCGAGCATAGAAGGACCATCTAAAATATCCATATCATCATTCTTCTTAGAAGGAGGAGGTGGAGGAAGGTCCCTTGCTTTTTCAAGGGCGATGTCTTCATCAAATGTAACATCCCTACTAATTTCAACCTTACTTTGACCAAGAATATATATTTTAAATGCCTTAGAATTTTCAGAATATCCAACAAACGCACCTTTTCTTCCTGTAACTTCCAATTTGTTGCCTTTGTCCTTTGGCACATGGAAATACACGAGACATCCAAATATGCAGAGATGACCAATTTCATGCTTGACACTTGTAAACACTTCTTTGAGGTTCTTGTTTTTTGAAGCTTGATTAGGCGCCCTATTTTGAACATATATGACAACATGTGAAGCTTCGGCCCAAAGGAACTTAGGCAATTTTTTATCATGGAGAATTTCTCAGGTAGCTTCTACTCTAGACAAGTTCTTCCTTTCATAGAAACCATTTTTTTCGGGAGCATATGGCACAATTGATTCCTTCATAACACCTTCCTTCTTGCAAAATTCAATGAACTCATTTGACATGTATTCTCCACCATTATCGGACCTAAAAATTTTGATCTTCTTTCCTGTTTGATTTTCAACCACTGCTTTAAATTCCTTGAATGTTTCAAAGGATTCATCCTTATGCTTCAAATAGTATATCCATGTCTTCCTTGAAAAGTTATCAATGAATGTGATGTAGTAAATATTGCCACCAATTGATTGCACAGGCATCGGACCACATATATTGGAATGAATCAGATGGAGGATGTCATTTGTCTTTTTATCATTAGAGGGGAATGGTCCCCTTATCTTATTTCCACTCACACGACCTAGACATACTCCATTATTTTGGGTTTGAACCTTTGAAAACTGTTAGACCAATTTCTCCAGTTTCGAAAGAGCATGATAATGTAGATGAGCCAACCTTCGATGCTATAATTCGCTTAGATGATTAGTATTATGAACCAATGCTAGTAGTGGTCTTCCAGTGACCCTGTAGAGTCCTTCACATCTCGATCCCAATGTGAATTTTTCTTTCATAGGTGATTTAATAGGAAAATAAATAACCTTTCCTTGATGAAGGAAACCCTCATCCCTTTGTCTTCCAAAGAGGATATTGATACCAAATTCTTCTTTGACCTAGGCACATACATCACATCATGTAGCAAAATATATTCCCCAAAATTCAAATGAAATTTGATAGACCAAAAACCTTTAATGGGATGATTAGAGTTTTCTCCAAGAATGGTTTTAAAATTTGACTCCCTCTCCACCAAATTATAGAGAACTTTTTTATAACCAGAGAAGTGATCAGTGGCCCCACTATCAACCAACCAACTATCCCACAAATATGGAGGAGATGAACTAGTAAGGGAAGAAATAAGAATATATTAAGATTGATTCATAACATTACTTTCATACCTGGAGAATTTTGACTTCTTTTGAGGATGACGATCTTCTTCAAGATCACTTGGAGCATCTCTTCTTCTTCTTTCACCTCTTCCATTGCGGTCATTTATTTGGTCATGTCTTCTAATTTGATCATTGAACCTATTTTTGTTTCTTCTAGTATTGTAGCATGGTCCATTATTCTTCTCGGGGAAATCTCAAGCATAGTGGCCTTTCTTATCACAATTTTAGCATTTGATGTTCATGTATTAATTTCTTCTACTTGGATTTCGAGGAGGTTCTTTCTTGAATTTGATGGACCTCTTTTGCCTTTCTTATTATTTTTATCATGAGTGATGAATGTAGTGGACTCTCCTTCTTCATTATTTTGAATCCTTCCTCTTGATATCATCCTTAACTCTTCTTGAGTGAGCTTTCCAAAAATTCCATCATATGATGAGAGGAAATTGTTGTTTCTTATAGCAGTAATGAAGGTTTCCCAAATAGGAGGGAGACCTCTTAGAGTCACGATCACCAATTCCCTCTGAGGCACAGATTCTCTAATTCTTTGTAATTGATCTCTAAGACGAGATATCCTCATTATGTAGGATTGCATGGCCTCTCCTTTGTTCATATTGGTGTCTTTGAGTTGATCTTTCAAGGATATGATTTCATTAGAATTGTTGACTTCATACATACCAGCTATCTTATCATACATGTATTTATACCTTCTCATTGTTCTAACATATGCAAGTAAATTATCTTGTAAACCATCATCTATAATTTGCTTTGCTTTTAACTCACCTTTCTTGTGTTTTTTTTTGTAGTAGGGGTATCGTTCTCCAAAGCCTCGGGTACTTTTCCTTTAATGTAGTCCAAAACATCATTGTTATCAACTATGATTTCTAACCTGACTTTCCATGCAACAAAATTAGATGATTCACCCAACTTCTTATTTTCCTTGAAGAAGGAATTTGTCTTGACTTTGACTAGATCAACTCTTTCAAATTTCCAAAGATTATTGCTTCAAATCTTGTCTCCTTTTGGGCTTGTCCTTCACCTTAGCTCTAAAACCATGTTAATTTTTCAGATTGTTCTGTGTTGTATATTTACTTTATCCCAATTACAACACTTCTATTAGAAATATTTCCAATTACAATTAGTATTTCCATTCATCAATATAAATTGAAGATAGAAAATGCAATGGCAAAGGAGACAATCAGCACATCAACAAGAGACACCAGGTTTGGTCAAAGACCAGGGAAAACCCCACAAGGGGAAAACCCTTTGAAAATCTTCCTCTATTAGATTGTCATAAAATGTTCAGTAGAGAGTGTTGACGAGGTAAATCCCCTCTACGGATAGAGGCGATCCCTACTAGCCCAGAACGGTTCTAGCAACAATCAATCAATGCTACTATGCAAGCTCCTAATTGCATTTAAAAGGTAGGAAATGAACACCTACTTGGATTCCAGCACTATTGTTTGATGAAGAGATGTCGCTCTCGCTCCTTTGCTCTGGTCAGTCACGATCCTCCACTATCCTCGTGGATGGACACCTGCACATGCAAAGAGAAAAAAAAACACAAGCGTGAAATCTAATAAAAGCAATTATACATCAGTCAGAAAGGATGTAATTCACATTAACCAATACAACGACAAATGAGAATGGAACCATAACAGTAGTCATCTATTATTAATCAATAACAGAGAAAGGTACAACCAATGTTCTGACGTTGAGTCCTTCTCAAGAGGGTCCAGCCAGCAAGTCTCATTAAGCATTCACCCTTGGAGGTAGATCTCCCAAGACAAACAACTCTCTCTCTCACACAAGACAACAAGACTTCACAACCTTCCTTAAGCTCTCTAGCAATCCACACTTATCACACCAACTACCTACTAGGAGCAGCACTAAAAGCACTATGAATTCCACTCTGTCCAAAACTAGTTGCTCATGGTAATGGTAGAGGCTTATATAGGAGAAGGAGTCTCCATGAATGGTGGAAGGATGAGCTTATCTCCAAGAAAGGTGGCTCATATGACGAATAGACATGCCATAGAAGGGAGGGCGACATTCACAAGGCCAACAACCAGGTCTGGAGTCATCTGGAAGGCTGGATGTTAGAACAAACTCGCCCAAACAGGATCAGCACGGGTGTATAACTGCACTGGAGCGCTGACGTCGCATCTTAATAATGGAGGAGGCTATGTCAGCGCGACTTAATACAAATATAGGATGCATTGTCTCATGAAATTCGACCAGCGCGGAAAACCCGTGTGCTTCCGCGCTGGCATCGCATCAGTTGCACTATCAGCCGCCAGTCAGCGCGGTTATTTTAATAACAGTCACGATGATGAAATAAACTTTGGCAAAGAGGGTCATTTGGCCAGTTCAGAGAGCATGAGCATGATGGATTTGATTTCATGACACAGTAGGG
>APFE030832183.1:111882-184989 GCA_000404065.3 Pinus taeda
ACTGACATCGCATCTCAATGACAGAAGAGGTCTGGTCAGCACGACTTAATACAAACAGAGGAGGCGCTGGCTATGAAATCTGGTCAGCGCGGGAAACCCGTGTGCTTCCGCGCTGGCAGCGCACCAATTGCACTATCATCCGCCATTCAGCGCGGTTATTTCGATAACAGTCATGATGATCCAATAAAATTAGGCAAAGAGGTTTTTTTGGCCATTTCAGAGAGCATGAGCATGATGGATTTGACTTCATGACACAGTAGGGAGACTGATAAGGAGACAGTGACAATTTACCGTGTAACAGATGCCCCCTAAAGCATGAAGCCCGAGAGAGTGGGAGGGGTGAAATGCTTTACAAAACTGCTGAACCGGAACACCACCAGGAAGAACCTGCACATAGATACAACTGATATCTTGATTACATGTAGTCGAGGCATGGGCGCAGCCATCCAAAAGACATACAAAGAAGGTATGTGGTATGGACGCAACCACCCAGCTGAAGATACCATGATGATAGAAGGTATGGTCGCAGCCATCCTAAAAGACTCAGGTATGGGCGCAGCCATCCATCAATGAGTCATGTAATAATGCTCCACAAAATCACAGCCTGGTCCGCAATAGACTAGAACCAGGGTCTTGCGCTCCATTCAAACCCGAACAAAGTACAAGCCCAAACATGCGAATACAGGAGTCGAAGTTGAACATGTTTAAACATCGTCTGATTACCAGCCAATGATGAAAGCTGTTAATAGACACGAGAGGTGCCACCAATAATGAATATGGTCCTCAAGGTACTATAGGTACAATCCACGGCGTCGACTACTCCTACCCCTGATGTGTGAATGAATGAGCCCGGTGTCGACCACCCGCAAGGTATCGATGGAGGCCAGATGATAAAAACCTGGCATCGAACGTGAAGAACCTGCCATGTTGAGGCATGCAGGCTCCAAGGTACCTGAAGGGAGTCTCTAGGTCACTTTCCTGGATAATGAGCTGAAGTCGACAGGAAGTGATTTTCATCGAAGGTGGGCCATAATGTTTCCCACATCATCGACACGAGACGAAAAGAGACAATATATTTTGTGTGAAATATCAGAGGGAGGTTATACTTGCAGAGGCGGACTTCTCTTGAACATATCAGGGGCACAATGACGGAGTTGGCAGTATTTGAGGTCAAATGATCAGAGGTCGTAATGACAAGACAATGAGCAGATGGATAGTCAAATAACCCAAACCCATGGAGGAAAAAGTGAAACGAGATGAGATGTCCCCATCCAGACACGAATGCAAACAGTGCCATGTTCAAGAGCGACATACTGCCGATGATGACGATTATGATTCCTTTATTTCCCCCACCATTTCTGGCGAGTACCCCGGTTATTTTTGGATGACAAGCTTGACGGGGATAGCATATGCTTGAGGGGCGTCATTTTGACGGAATCCAATGTCATTAAGTTTTAATGAGCCTGACAAAGGAAGAACTCGGCGTCTTTTCATGTTTAGAGAGTTTGAAAAGACAGCAAAAAGAAAACTCCAGGGGTGTCCTTTTTTGTAGAGTTGTGTCTCTCGAGCCTGAAAATGTATAAAACTATGCTCAAAAGAACCGCCCGATCATTACGACCGAGGAGTACTTTTCGTAAGCAGTGACATCGATCCGAAAAAGTAAAAAAGAGATTGATATCACGTCATTTCGTTTCCATTAACGAACCTGAAGCGACAAGGGTCCGACAATCTTTTCATGCTTTATACAGTCGGGAAAAAGAGTTTAAAAACGACCGCCTCTTATTTACTTTTAACGAGTCAAGAGGGATAACTCGGCAATCTTTTCACATTTAGCGAGTCAGAAAAGAGCTAAAGATAACTCCAGTATGGGTTCATTTTTACACAAGCTTGAACCATGGAGAACTCTGCTTGGACTCAGTTTCATGTTTACACAAGCTTGAAACGAAAAACTGTGCTTGTTATAAGTTCGCATGCCCCCAGCATAATGACGCAAAACGAGGTACATGCCCCCCAAGCTTCATTGCATTCAATAAAGTGGATGGAATGAAGGTTCACTTTCGAGATCTTGGAAAGACTCGACTTGTATTTTACGAGATCTTAATCAAAAGGCTCGATTTGGAAAGGGGGTTGTTTCATTTTTTAATGAGGTTGACACAGTAAAAGAACTATCCTCATAACCCTTGTTTCATTTTTTAACGAGCTTGACACAAGATCAGGAACTATGCTCAAAAGAACCTAGTTTAATTTTTTAAGGAGCTTGACATAGGAAAACGAACTATGCTCCCCAATGGAGTCGCCAAATTGTTGACGAGGTAAATCCCCTCTATGGATAGAGGCGATCCCTACTAGCCCAGAACAGGTCTAGCAACAATCAATCAATGCTACTATGCAAGCTCCTAATTGCAATTAAAAGGTAGGAAATGAACACCTACTTGGATTCCAGCGCTATTATTTGATGAAGAGATGTCGCTCTCGCTCCTTTGCTCTGGTCGGTCACGATCCTCCACTATCCTCGTGGATGGACACCTGCACATGCAAAGAGAAAAACAAACACAAGCGTGAAATCTAATAAAAGCAATTATACATCAGTCAGAAAGGATGTAATTCACATTAACCATTACAAGGACAAATGAGAATGGAACCATAACAATAGTCATATATTATTAATCAATAACAGAGAAAGGTACAACCAATGTTCTGATGTTGAGTCCTTCTCAAGAGGGTCCAGCCAGCAATTCTCATAAGCATTCACCCTTGGAGGTAGATCTCCCAAGACAAACAACTCTCTCTCTCACACAAGACAACAAGACTTCACAACCTTCCTCAAGCTCTCTAACAATCCACACTTATCGCACCAACTGCCTACTAGGAGCAGCACTAAAAGCACTATGAATTCCACTCTGTCCAAAACTAGCTGCTCATGGTAATGGTAGAGGCTTATATAGGAGAAAGAGTCTCCATGAATGGTGGAAGGCTGAGCTTATCTCCAAGAAAGGTGGCTCATATGACGAACAGACATGCCATAGAAGGGAGGGCAACATTCACAAGGCTAACAACCAGGTCTGGAGTCATCTGGAAGGCTAGCTGTTAGAACAGACTCGCCCAAACAGGATCAGCGCGGGTGTATAACTGGACTGGAGCGCTGATGTCGCATCTTAATAACGGAGGAGGCTATGTCAGCGCGACTTATACAAATATAGGATGCGCTGTCTCATGAAATTCGACCAGCACGGAAAACCTGTGTGCTTCCGCGCTGGCAGCGCATCAGTTGCACTATCAGCCGCCTGTCAGTGTGGTCATTTTAATAACAGTCGCGATGATGAAATAAACTTTGGCAAAGAGGGTCATTTGGCCAGTTCAGAGAGCATGAGCATGATGGATTTAATTTCATGACACAATAGGGAGACTGACAGGGAGACAGTGACAAATTACTGTGTAACAGAGAGTACAATGAGCCTAATGTAAAATATCATAACCCAATACAAATATGAAATAGACTTCTAGAGTTACCGTGGTACAGAGAGAAACTCTTCATCTTTCAGTTGATTGTGGTCAACTTCAGTCAAATGTGAAACCCTAGCTCAAACCCCAGTCCCTTCAAGCTGACATGAGAGCGACTATATCCTCCTAGTCACTTTTGTTGGACACCTAATCCTAAATGGGTTAGTGTGGAAGCTTAATAGACTAAGTAGTCCAAGAGACCTTGGGATGTGAAACCCAACGGTCATAATAATGTACTATAAATGTATATCTCTTGTTAATAAAATTTGTACTCTCGTGATTTATCATTCATATTGTTCTTGCTCCCATGTGTGTTTAACATGGTATCAGAGCGGGCGATTGCTGGTCCTGCTCCAATCTAAGCCACTTGTTTTGTGGTCTCTCTATATATGTTAGTTCTGCATTACCTGACCTCTGACTTTGCCTTATTCCCCTCAGACCTGAGATAACCTGCCTCTGCCAGTGCTGCACATCTGTCCATATCATATTAACGTTGTCCCATAACAGTTGAATGCGTTTGAATATTAATGTTGTGCGTTGAATTGGCCTAACATGCTGATAATTGAGCGTTGTTTGAACGTTGTTGTATATTAAATCATAGCACTGTCTTTTCCAGTTTTAGTGCTGAGGCTGACACGCCACCATTGAAGAAGGTCCAGCTTCTGTTGAATGCGTTATAGTTCTGATATTGAATGCGTATGCGTTTTGGAATATTGAATGCGTTTTGATATGCGATGTTTTTCATGATTTGCTATATTTTCTAATGTTTGGAGGCCTACTCATTGCTGACCCTGTTGCTGTCAACCTCTTGTGATGCGTTACTGTAAGCATTCCAGACCCACCATTCCAGGTAAATAATTTGATCCGTCAAGCGCCCTAGACCATTGCTTAATTGTATCAAGTTGCTCAACTTGCTCCCTAGAAAACCTTGGGTTCAAGATATGATGAATATCATCAAGTGAAGGATCATTCACTTCATATCCATCTGGGAGACAATAAGCCTTTTCTGTGTGTAAATTGATATAGACGTGGTGACCTGCCTCAAGACTCTGAGTGTACGCATGGGAATTCCAACCTCTTCCTTGATAATATTTTCTGCACACCAGGCAAGCATAAACGTTCAAGTTTGAAAGAGATACTGAGCAGAACTTCTCAAAGTCGAAATCTAAAACCTGTCTATTCACAGTATCCAAATATGGACAGTCCTTGAGAATTTCAACCAGTCGTTGGCGCCTCCCTTGAATGGCTCCGTTCTGGTAACATAGATAAAAGATCCTTTCACTCACAAGCCACAACTATAATTTGAGCTGGGATGTATGTATTTTACAGTGATGCTTTTGATAAAGCTCTTCTCAGGAGAGGTTGACAGAGCCTCACTCCCTGGGACTTGAACACGGAATCTCCACCAGCAAGATTCTTTTCAATGCTAGCTCTCAGGATTTGCGGGTGAACTTCTTTAGAGCGTTATTTATCAGGTTGTTTTGGGATGCGGGATGGCGTGTTCCAAAAGCAATCTCTGGTTTTAGTCTCACGTCTTTTTAATATTGGTTCTGGTTTAATATTGTTTGGTTTCTGAAGTGAATTATGGAGATTAATACCATCAAGGATGCTTTTGAAAGAGTTTCCAAGAGACAGAAGACATCATACACAAAGACTCAGGACATAGTTGACTCAGTTGGAAAAGAAATTGAACCCTGAATTATGTATCATTTTTGCCCATATGTCAGCTGCTTGTAGCGGTCCAACGTAGATGGTGAAGTTAACACATGAATTGTGCATTATGTAAGTGAGCTGAACTCATTCTTCACTAGCGTGCTGGTTCTACCTTCAGGAGTGCTCAATCTGTTTGTACTTCAACTGCAGATTGTGGAAGACATTCATTTTTTTCTTGCAAAGGAGTGTTGTTTATGCATGGAAGAAATCAACCAGAGATGTGGCTTCATCAGAGGTATATATATCCGTAATTTGCTCAACAACGAATAATACCACTCTTATGGGTATTCTCGGATATATATTTATATAGAGGTCAGTTCGTTCTGTGCATCCATAGTTTTCTCTGTTTGAGAAATCCACCAACAAGACTCTCTTTTTCTCAAGAAATACACCCATTCATGCAAAGAACTATAGAATCTGTTTTGTGTTAAAGTTCTACGGAGAGACTCTTCTAGAAATTGTGTGGCTATGGGGTCGACGTATGCCAGTGTCATCTACAGCAACCAAAGGCAAAGTTTTCTGTGAACTTACCTATGAATTGATGTAATCTATTAATTTGATGCAAGGAGTGTTGTTGACTGTTTGCATTAGACAGAGATTAGATTTAGAGATTTGATATGACAGTATTGACACATTATTCTTTGTAAATGCCTATGATAAAGCAACTATTGAGTTGGTACTGTTGACATTGTTGATCTATAGACATGTATTGATGAAGTGGAGTATCAGTTCACATTCTAGGGTTTCAGGGATAAGTCTTGCATTACCAAAGTATTATTCACTGAATATGCTGATGGATAGAGTCTGATGATGATGTTGAATTGACGGGCTAAGTGTTATGTCAGAGAGCTTGACAAGCCTTGATACACTGTTATATCTTTATCATTGTTGGTTTGATCATTGCTATGGCAATGTTGCAATGGACAGAACATGGTTGAGATTGCTCTACTAAGACTGTCGACAAATTTCATTTGCAAAGAAAGTCAAAGATTGACTCTTTTTTTCATAGTGTGAGTATTTTGGATAATTTGAGAAGTACATCAAAGTAGCGAGTCATTTGCTACATTTAAATTGGTACTGTGTTGTTTGCTACAGTGACTTTGTGATATTGGCATCCTGCTACTCATCTAATAGTTGAAATTATTTATAAACCAATTTGTAGCTGAAGATAACATCAGTTCTTTGATTATATTGGTCTGAAATGGATAGAATAGATGATGTATTGAAACTACTGAATAATTTAATACTTTCCATTGTTGATGAGATGGTTAAGATCAACAAAACCTCTCTTTCCAATATTAAAATTTGTCTCCAAAATGCACATGAGAATATTGAGTTTTTGCAGCTTGAGACAAAGCTGCAACAAGAAGAACTACAGCAATGGAGTCATCATTCTGAACCTGTTTCTATTCAGAAGATTGAAACAGACTCCCATAAACAGCGAGACAATAATGTTACAGTGCATTTAGAGAAAGCAGCAGTTGTACACGCAGATGCAGAAACTCAGTCTGCACTTCCCAAGCCCATCATCCGACCTTGGGAACAGCTTGTCCACAATAAGCACAAAACTGGTCTTGGATATGACAAGGACTTGTCCTTTCATATTCCAGACTACGGCAAGCCCATCCATTTTCGGAGTGTTGGATTTATCCATGACAGTTCACCTGCTCCTCATGACAGTTCACCTCCAGCTATTCCAGATTCTACTCCTTTTCCATCGCAACAACAACAACAACAGATTGTGAAATGCCAACACTGTGACCGAGTTGGCCATTTGAAATATCATTGTTTTGATCTTCATCCATGTAAGCACTGTCATAAAACCAGTCATTCTTCACACAGATGCTTCAGAAACAAACGTCCTGCAAGAAAAAAGATTCACTTGGATGGATCGCTTCTTGGCAATGGGCATCAACAGCCAAGAAGATATTCCAAACACATGTCAGAACTTGTTCCAGAATATTGAACAGTCTTGCAGTTGAGTTTTCTCCATCATCTCACCTTGTATCTGACAGGGGGGAAATGATGGTCATCTACAAGCTTCAAAGCCACATCAAGCGAGCCTGAGCCACAACCTGCCACACCAGTTTCAGAGTTGTAGTCAAAGGCAAAGATGCCCGTGAATATGCCTTCAGTTGGCAATCTGGGACACTTCCTCTAGCAGAAGACTTCAGCTTCTTGCCAGCTTTGGAAGAATTCCAGGAACAAAATTGGGGACACTTCCTCTAGCAGAAGACTCCAGCTTTTACCAGTTTTGGAAGAGTTCCAGGAATTGCATTAAGCATTCCAGAGTTGTTGGTCATCCTTAAACTATCACAGGATGAGGCTTCCCTTTTCAGGTTGAAGTTCTCCCTTTTATGCGGGGTGAGAACTCCCTTTCATGGTTGAAGGTTTCCCTCTTCAAAACAATAGGAGCACTTCCTCTAGCAGAAGACTTCAGCTTCTTGCCAGTTTTGGAAGAGTTCCGGGAACTGCACTAAGTGTTCCAGTGTTGGTGGTCATCCTTAAACCACCGCCCTTTATACCAACATTTCAGAGAGCACATTCAGCCTAGTGATGCCATGCATTTTTGCACATTTTGTATTACAGATCTCTTCTTGAACTCATACATAACCCTTCGGATTAAGGGGGGGAATGTTGGACACCTAATCCTAAATGGTTTAGTGTGAAATTTGAATAGACTAAGTAGTCCAAGAGACCTTGGGATGTGAAACCCAACGGTCACAATAATGTACTATAAATGTATATCGCTTGTTAATAAAATTTGTACTCTCATGATTTATCATTCATATTTTTCTTACTCCCATGTGTGTTTAACAGCTCTCTTGGCCTTTGTAAGCATGTGGCTATGGTAAAATTAGCTTAGTGACATGTGTGCAACTGGAAAACAGAAACCATAATTTGTACGAGCCACAGATCTGAAACTTTGAACCATGTGCGAGCTTCCTCCATCAAACCTGTGCGAGCCAATTTAGAAATAAGAGAATAAGATTCTTGGTTGGTGTCCAAATGAGATATAGGTCACTTGTATTTATAGGCTTTCATGGATGTCCAATAATTTCCATTTGATGTTGAGACCGACCTGTCCAAATGTGCATGTGAGGGTACATAAATTCAAAAACCAACATCTGCTTGTCCAAATGAGGTGATATTTAGGTCGATCTTGGTCATCTCGAAAAGAGGAACGCAATTCCATCATCATCTCCATCATATGATTTGTCCCAGGTGTAATTTGAACGTAGTTGCATATTTTAATAGAAATTACAACTGATATAACCATATAGATGACACTACAGAGGGATATTGGTCTAAAATCACTAGACAAATTAACTTTATTAGATTTACGGATTAAGGTGATAAGATTTGCATTAAGACCTAGCCATACCAACCATGAGAGTCAAGATTCTTCAACTAATTCATGTATCTTTGATTTGAGAAAAATGCAGCATAGATGGAAGAAGTTTGTTGTGAATCCATCTAGTCTTGGAGCATTATTCTTTGCCATCACCACTTCTTCCACCCCTATGAATAATACCTCCTGCATTACAACTCCATTTTGGTTGGATGGATTAAGGAAAAAATGTTGGAGGTAATCCTTTTGATTTATTCTAGTCATCTTAGCATGGGTTTCGTTAAAAAGTAGCAGTAATAGGTAGTTATGTTCCAATTATGCATGTTACACCAAACATTTCCCACCCTTAGAGGTGAGAGAGAATATTATATTGTTGTGTCTATGCTTCACCATTGCCTTATGGAATAAATTTTTGTTTCTATATACTTTCTTCAACTACTGCACTTTGAGTTCATATCTTCCTTCCTTATGGAGGAACTTGTATTTTTTCCTCCTCTGTGATTATTCCAGGTGTATATTCCATTCGTAGTTTTCATATATGTCACTTGAAGTTGGTGAAGGAGGTTTTTGAACTATTGTACCTCTAATTCTAATATTTTAATCCCCACTTCTTCTCCTTCAGAGGCATGGGATCCACAGCTCCTCTTGGTGAATTGACCTTATTGTCTTGATATTTTCTAGAGATATTGACTTCTCTACAAAGATATCTCGGTTGTATATTGATATTAAACATCTTATATCCCTAGATACTACATATTGGAATCGTCCTAAGAGGACCTAAGGGAGTGTTATCCAATCATAAAAAGATATTTCCTGAGGGTTCCAAAGAATTTCTAGTCCCCCAACACTCCCCCTAGCATCTAAGGCTACAAATTCACATCCCCTCTGGCACTGAGATGTTATTTCCTTAAATCACCCACTTGATATCTTGGTTTCATGTATCATTAAAATTTTCATATTTTCCTTTCTAATTCGATCTTTGAGATATCTATGCTTACTTCTGTTGTTGAGGCCATGAATATTCCATGAAATAATCTTCATTGTGTAGAATATTTTGAAGAGGCAAACACCTCTGAAAAAAATGTCACAAGCCTTGTATTGACCAAATGCTTCTTTACTATCTAGATCGAAGCTTTATTTGTCTTTCTTAACCTTTTTTTTAATTCCTTATGTGGCTAAGATTTCCCCTTTCCACTTCGTATATGTATTCACAAACCCTTTCCTGTTGATCCTAGCTCCCCTATTGATGTCTATAGTTGGTCTTTCACCCTTAAGTAGATCTAGTGATATTCAATTTTCTGGTTCTTTAGGATCATGCTTGGATATTTATTTTTCCATTCCTCTATCAAATTTAACAATATTCTCTCATCTCTATTTAATATTTTTGTGTCCTCCTCTATATTTGTTCTTGTCTCATTTGGCATAAGTTCCTCTTCCTGAGTAGGGACTGCCTATGGTGTTTCTAGAGTTTTCCTCTTTGGTGATACTTTTGGTTGAGCCTCCTCTACATTTTAGTGCAGATCCATGATATCCTTGGGTAGTTATGGTTCTTCATCCTGATTTGTGAGTGTCAAGTACTTTTTCATGGATTATATTGAGGATGTCTCTTGATGAGTTGATTAGTTCCTTGGGTTTCTCCTTCTGGTTGTTTTCCTTTTGAAACCCTCTAGGATAGTCGTTTGGAGTTCCATTTGAGTCGGATCCTGAAGCATTGGGAAATCCTTGCAAAAGTGGCCATATTCATGGCATCTTTAGAAACAAAAAGTGACATGTTCATAGTCCAGAGGTTATTTCCAAACTTCATCTTGATATGTGATTTCAATAGAATTTGGTAGCGGATGAGAGATATTCATGTAGACACATATTATGGCATAGGAGGTAAATATTCATCATCTAGTGACCTCTAATATTTTGAAAAAATAGCCTATCAAGTTTCTAATTCTATCAAGAATCCCTGGATCCCAAAACTATTTGGGGAGTGAGAACAGCCTTACTCATATTGGGGCTACTAGAAGTTTCTCTTTTTCAAGGTTGTAGCATTCCTCCCAAAAATGCATGAATAAACCAATATTATTACAAAATAAGGGCCATTATCAAAGGCTCGGGCCTTTCCTTACACGCTTGTAAAGATGACTATAAATAAGCCTTTAGCTCCTAATCCCATATTAATTTGAATTTTCATACACAATTTTTGTTATACATCTTACTAGGTCTCTCTCAGGAGGCCATATTCCTATGAATTTGCATATAATGGCATGATATTTCCTATATTTTCAATATTGTTATATTTATTGGGCCTTACTTGATATTTGGGGTTTGTTCCAACTTTATCCATACATTAAATCTTGAATCAATTTTCCATTGTGCTTCGAGAGGTAGACCATCCCTTGGTTCCCCTTCTCCATTCTTGTGTTCAATCCCTTCCTCCTCAGTTGCATTTAACTAGTTCTCTCCAATCGTGGCCTTTTATTAAGAGGGGTTGAAATCCCTCCCCATGTGGGCCCTCATGTGTAAGGTGAGATCCGCTAGTGATGATAGCATCCAAGTCTAACACGTATCCATGAAAAGGTTGTGTGATTTGCAAATGTTTTCAAGGTTTGTGGGGTGTATAGATCTCTCTCTCTCTCTCTCTCTCTCTCTCTCTCTCTATAATATATATATATATATATATATATATATATATACATACATTTTTTTGATGTCATAAGTTTGATTCTCCAAGACTAAAACTTATTTTTCTTGGCTAAGAGATCGTCTTCCTCAAATGTAAGGAAACAGGTTAACAACCCAAGACCCAGAGGCATCTGGCAAGAGTGGAAGCCTAACCCTTTATAGACCACCAGCGAATTATTCTAGGTGATGTGTTTTTCCTTGAATAATAGTGATGTCTTAGGTTGCATTTGTGGATAACATCCAGAGATGGTTGTCCTCACTGTCGGTTTGAAAATTGAGTTATAATAGATTTTCCCACAGTTGAGAAAAAAACTAAGATGCTCCATTTTCGGCATGTAAAGTAATTTATGGAAAACAACAACAAATTTCGGTGGTTTCTCTGCACAATTTAACCAAGAAATACTACCTTTTCTCTATTGTTAAACTATATCCTTAAGTGATTTCTAATTTTGTAGCTAAGTAATCTATAAGAAACAAGGAAAAGAAATACCAAAAGAAATCGATGTCAATAAATAAACATGTTCCAAACAAAATTAAAACTCATAGCATACATATACAACACACATAAAAGGTTCAATACACATTGCTTCAACTCAGAGTGGGCCACTTCCGTCGGTTTGGGTTGTATGTGTTTGATATCAAATCAAACAATGTACACTATATAACAACCATGAATAGGATAACAACATCAATCACATCTACTAACTAAAGAAGAGTAGTACAATGCCTATGGTATCTACCCTGTGATGTATCAAATTTCCTTTGTTAACACCCCCCCCCCCCCCCACAGGGGTAGTGGTCTTTCTTATATAGAGATTTAATGTAGCATCTTCTACTTAAAGGAAGTTTAACAAAAAATAAAACTATTGTGTAAGAGCCTTGAGTTAAAATTTCATGTAATAAATTTAATAAAGGCAAAATAATACCAAGGTCATGAGACATGTATTCCAAGTTGAATGTTGGGGAAAGAATCCTAGTGGCCATCACTTAATGTTTATTATGGCTAAGGGGAAATTGGCAAAGGAAATGGGAAAGGCATTGAAAAGGAAAAAAGGAATTATTGGCATTATATTTATGAAAATAATGGAAAATAGGAGAAAATGAAGGTGAAAGGTCACAAGTTGCGTGTGAGGAGAAAATTGAAGGAAAATAGAGGAAAATGAAGAAATTAGAGGCATCAATAATAAAAAGACATCAGAGCATCTATTTGGGGCCTTTTGTCAGTTTAGTTTTGGAATTAGTCAAAGAGAGGAGAAGAGAACAAAGAGGAGAAGGAAAGGAAGCAAGAAAATGAAGGACAACGAAATAAAAAGGAAAGCAAAAGAAGGCAAGGATTAATGCAAGGAAAGGTTTGATCAAGCAGCTTCAGCGGGAATACTTGCAATTAACAGGTTGCATGTATAACTCATAGATGGTTTTGGCATGCATGGTATATGTGTATGTGTATTTTTCTCATTTGTTTTCATTGGCATGGGTTTTGTCAGGTTTCGATAGTGTTTTTATCCTTTCCTTTCCATTTCTGGGTAGCCATGGTGTGATGGGATTCATTCTTGGTTGAGCTTTTGATTTATGAAAGGTTTTGGATCCGGGTGAGGTGGTATCAGGAAAATCCCAAGGGTTGAGGGGTGATATTGTTTTCTCCAGGAATCCCTCAACAGGTGGGTGGAGACAGGAAAATTCCTCAAGGGATGGTGAAGGAATTTTGAGGCATCTTAGCTCGGTTTGGTTTTGTGATCTTAGGACCGATTTAGGTGAGATCATGGTAGTGTGAGGGTGGAGGTGGTTTAATCTATGGATTCCCTTGGTTTTTCATGGATTGGTTTATCCCATGAGATCACACATTCATGCTTAGAATATGGCACAAGGGTGATTGGCTAAAAGAAAGATTTGGTTCAGCCTAATTTATGGTCGGTTGGTACGTAAAAGTCCCTAACTTGATTGGCGTTTTCATATGTCAATAAGATCTAAGCTCCCCATTGTATCTTATGAGTAGATGTACTTCTTATTATGTGGCTTTAATGGATGTTCTATCATTGTTATTTATCTTGTTATATGTTGGTTTTAAGCATGGTTTTATGACAGAACCAAGTTAAGGCTCTTATCATGTTTGATTGATAAATGAATGGTTAATGAATGCATGACCTAATGTATGTTATTGCAGATATTGTGAGAGGCATTAGTCCTTCTTGGTAAATCTCAGATAAGTTTCACATCTCTATGTTCATATATGCATTCATGACCTGTAGATCTTATGTTCTCAATGTGTTTGACGGAATTAATGTAATGATTAGACAGGGCTAGGTCAAGTCCTTAATTAAGATTTGTGTTAAAGGCTTTGTCTCTATGTTATTTATCATTTCTGGGATTTTCATTGAGTTCTGGGAAGAGGTCTGGATCCTAGCCCTGAAAAAGTGGCCCAGATCTTGGGGCCACTGGCACAGAACTGAGTGAAAAAGACAGTCGCTGGGAAGCATGCCTGTGGGAGCGACTGGAGGGTTCCAATCACATGCAGGCCTTGTCATGGGAGCGACTGAGGCTCTAGGTTAGTGAAAAAGAAATTTAACTCATGGATTGGGCACATGGAGTGATTGGTTAGCTCCTGGGGGTCTTGTAGATCTTGAGGGAAGTTAGTAAGGTCTTGTTGTGTCGACTCAATTTTCTTAAGGTTGTCTAAGAGGTCAAGTCATTTCATAGTAGCTCTCAGCTCATGTTTACCCCGGGTAAGCTAGTTAAAGTAGGTAGATATGGGAGGAGACGTTACAGAGTGGTATCAGGGCATGGTTCAAACACTTGAATCAGATGGGATAGATGCATGCAGTTATACATGCATTATAATGGTTATGGTTGCCATGCATGAGGTCATGGTATGTATTTGGTATTGTCATGCATGATGTTTACATATTGATATGATAATTATTATACATGTATCGTGCTAATGTGGATTGATTTTGAAGATGAGATAAGCCTCATGTGAACATCATTGAGATATAATTTTGGTTATAGTATCTATTTGTTTTATCTAACATGGTACACTTGATGAATAGTGTGTTGTGTCATTCTCTAGACAAGTTTGTTATTGTATCCATTGATGATATATTGATATATTCCAAGAATGAGGAAGAGCATGTCAAACATTTAGCAACGGTATTGAGATTGCTAAGAGATCATCGGTTGTATTCCAAGGTTAGAAAATGTAGTTTCTTTCAGACAGAGGTACATTACTTGGGGCATGTGGTTTCCAAGGAAGGCATAATAGTAGATCTGGAAAATCTAATATCTATCATGGGATGGGTAGCTCCTAGAAATGTGGATGAGGTTAGATCATTCATGGGGTTAGCAGGTCATTATAGGAGGTTCATCAAGAACTTCTCATGGATCGCATATCCTATTACATCCTTGTAGAGGAAAGGAAAGAAATTTGAATGGACAAAAGAATGGGCAGCAAGTTTTGAGCAGTTGAAGTCATTATAGGAGGTTCATCAAGAACTTCTCATGGATCGCATATCCTATTACATCCTTGTAGAGGAAAGGAAAGAAATTTGAATGGACAAAAGAATGGGCAGCAAGTTTTGAGCAGTTGAAGTAGTTGTTGACATTTAACGCTCTAGTGTTAAAGATTGCAGATCCAAATAAAGATTTTGTGGTGTGCACAGATGCTTGCAAGAGAGGACTTGGTGGATTCCTAATGCATGAGGGACAGGTGGTGTGTTATGATTCAAGGAAATTAAATGAGCACGAACATAGTTATGTGACTCGTAACCTTGAGTTGGTAGTGATCATTCATGCATTGAAGATGTGGAGGCACTATCTTCTTGGAAATAGGTTTGTATTGATGATTGATCACAATGGGATGAGGTACCTATTTAACCAACTGAATCTGAATGTCAAGAAAGTTACATGGATGGTTGCCCTTAGTGAATATGACTTTGAGATAAGATACATTAAAGGAAAGGAGAATAGGGTTGCAAATTCTCTCAGTAGAAGAGTATAAGTAAATCATATAGCAGTTGTGAGTTCTTATGGACAGATTTACAAGGTCGGATCCTACAGGGAAGATAGCAGGATGACAACTACCATCAACTTAAGCATAGATTACAGTAGGCTACAAGTGAACAAGATGTGGACTATCATCTCACATTGGATGGCTTGGTCAAATTTAGGGACAAGATCTATGTGTCAGATGACAGTGAGCTCAAGAATTTTATCTTGAGGGATTTTCATGTCAAGCCATATTCAGGTCACTCAAGATATTAGAAGACATTGATAGTAGTGAATAAGTTATACTATTGGTTGAATCTAAAGAAGTGGAAAAGTTTGTTGCTAAATGCTTGGATTTTCAGCAGGTGAAAGTTGAGTGTAAGTACCTAGCTAGTTTGTTACAGCCTATTATGATTCCATCATGGAAATGGGAGGTAATTTCTATGGATTTCATTATAGTTTTTCTGAGGACATCAAAGCAGCATGATTCCATCGTGGTTGGGGTTAACAAGTTGTGCAAGGTAGCTCACTTCGTTCCGATGAAGACTACTTATTCATCTACTCAGGTAGCACAAGTATTCATCAGGGAGATAGTGAGGTTTGATGGTGTTCCAAAGAAGATTGTGTCAAATAGAGATGCTAAGTTAACTTAAAGGTTTTTGAAGGACTTATTCGCAAGTTTGGGTAAAAAAAATTCCTTATCATCCACAGAAAAATGGACAGACAGATAGGGTCAAAAAGATCTTAGAGGATATGTTGAGGATGTATGTCATGCATCAGCAATGGAAGTGGGAGGAGTATCTTCCATTGGTTGAGTTTTTTACAACAATGGGTATCAGGAGTCATTGAGGATGAGTTAGTTTGAGAAACTTTATGGGTGGATTTTTAATACTCCCAACAGTTGGAGTGATCCAATGAACGGGGTACTTATTAGACTGGACATGTTGGCAGAAATGAAACAGGAAATGTAGGTTATCAAGAAGAATCTAAAGTAATCACAGGACAAGAAGAAGAGTTACGCATACCAGCAAATGAAATTTAAGGAGTTTCAGGGTGGGGAGCATGTGTACTTGTGTATCAAGCCTAAGAAGAGCTCCTTGAGGATTGGATCATGTGCCAAGTTGGAACCTCGGTATTGTGGGCCTTTCGATATCCTTTGGAGGATTGGACCAGTGGCCCACAGACTTGCACTACCTCTAGTAGTGAAAGTCCATGATGTTTTTCAAGTTTCCTTACTTAAAAGATATGTAAAAGATGTTGATTTTGTTTTTGATTGGTTTGTATTACAGGTGGAGCCAAAAGAAGAATTTCAACTAGAACCTCAGTGCATATTGCAGCGGAAATAGCTCATGCTCCGAAACAAAGCAATCAAGTAAGTTAAATTGTAGTGGAAGCACTTTGGGCCTAAACAAGCTACATGGGAGGTGGTTGATCGGATGTGGGATATGCATCTGTCATTATTTTCCAGTGGAGGCAAATGTGCTTTTGGTATATGTACATATTTATGTATGGTTTATATTGTAAATACCGGAATGAGTTGTGTTATAAAGCTCCAATAAGTGGTATGGCTATCATGTTGCCATGTTTGAAAAGGTTGTTCATTGTAAATACTACAACAAGTTGGGTTATAAAGCTCCATGGGTAGTATGTTTTGGGTTTTCAGTGGTTTTGTTGGTTGTAGGTGTAATTGAATAACGAGGACAGTGTTCCCCTAAGGGGGAGGGTTCTGTAACAACCCTAGGTTAAAAGTTCATGTAATAAAGTTAATAAAGGCAAAATAAGACCAAGGTCATGGGACACGTATTCCAAGTTGAATGTTTGGAAAAGAATCCTAGTGGGCATCACTTGTTTATTATGGCTAAGGGGAAATTAGCGAAGGCATTGAGAGGAAAAATAGGAATTATTGGCATTTTATTTATGAAAATAATGGAAATAGGAGAAAAGGAAGGTTTAAGGTCACAGGTTTCATGTGAAGAGGAAATTAAAGGAAGATGGAGGAAAAACGAAGAAATATGAGGCATCAATAATAAAAAGACATCAGAGCATCGGTTTGGGGCCTTTTGTCAGTTCATTTTTTGAATTAGTCTTAGAGAGGAGAAGATCACCAAAAGGAGAAGGAAAGAAAGCAAGAAAAATAAGGACAAGTAAAGCCAAAGGAAAGTAAAGGAAAGCAAGGATCAAGCAATGAAAGGTTGGATCAAGTGACTTTAGTGGGAATACTTATAGGTAATAGGTTGCATGTATGATTTCCTAGTTGTTTTTGGCATGCATGGTTTATGTGTGTGTATTTGGTTCATTTGTTGTCATTGACATGGGTTTCGTCGAGTTTCGGCAGTGGTTTTAGCCTTGCATTACCATTTCCAGATAGCCATGGTGTGATGGGATTCATTATTGGTTGAGCTTTGGATTGTCAGAAGGTTTTGGATCCAGGTGAGGTGGTCTCAAAAAAATCCCTTAGGTTGGGGGTGGAGAGGGTTTTCTTCGGGAATCCTTCAACATGTGTATGGAGACAGGAAAATTCCTCAAGGGATGGTGAAGGAATTTTGAGGCATCCAAGCTCGATTTGGTTTTGTGATCTCGGGACTGGTTTAGGTGAGATCATGATAGTATGACGGTGGAGGTGGTTTAACCTCTAGATTCCCTTGGCTGTTTATGGATTGGTTTATCCCATGAAATCTCACATTCATGCTTGGAATATGGCACAGGGTTGATTAGCTGAAAGAAGGATTTGGTTCAGCCCAATCTATGGTCAGGTGGTATGTGGATGTCCCTTACTTGGTTGGATTTTTCATATGTCAATAAGAACTAAGTTCCTCATTGTATCTTATGAGTAGATGTACTTGTTATTATGTGGTTTTAATGGTTATTTTATCATTGTAATTTATATGGTTATATATTGGTTATAAGCATGGTTTTATGACAGATCCAAGTTAAGGCTCTTGTCATGTTTGATTGATAAATGAATGGTTAATGAATGCATGACCAAATGGATGTTATTGTAGCTATTGTGAGAGGGCATTAGTCCTTCTTGGTAAACCTTGGATAAGTTTCAAATCTCTATTTTCATATATGCATTCATGACCTATAGATCTTATGTTCTCAATGTGTTTGAATAAATGATTGTCATGGTTAGTGCGGACTAGGTCAAGTCCTTGGTTAAGCTATATGTTAGAGGATTTGTCTCTGTAATATTTATGACTTCTGGGAGTTTCATTAAGGTATGGGCAGAGGTATGGATCCTAGCCCAAAAAAAGTGGCTCAGATCTCCGAGTTGTTGGCACAGAACTGAGTGAAAAAGACTGTAGTCTCTAGGAAATAGGCATGAGGGAGTGATTGGAGGGTTCATGTCGCATGGAGGCCTTGTCATGGGAGTGAATGAGGCTTTAGGTCAGTGGAAAAACAATTTAACTCAGAGGTTGGGCACTTGGAGTGATTGGTTAGCCCCTGGGGCCCTATAGCACCTAAGGGAAGTCAGTAAGGTCTTATTTTTCAGATCCATTTCCGTAAGGTTATCTAGGAGGTCGAGTCATTTCGTAGTAGCCCTCAACTCATGTTTACCCCAGGTAAGCTAGTTAAAGTGGGTAGATATGGGAGGAGGTGTTACATATTTATGAAATAAATCATATTTCGAAGGATATATTCCTGGTATTAGTTACATAATTAAGAATTGGGGGTGTTATGATCCAAAAGGTGATTACATCCCAACCGAACATATGAAATCAAGATGACATAAAATTCTCCTTCGGGATTCCTACATGTGCTAGTACGTTGTATTAATTATTTCTTTGAACACTTGGTTCTAAAGATGTCATCCTAAGGATGTAACTTGGGATCTATTATGTATAGTTAAATATTCAATTCATATGCATTGAATGCACCCTTGCCTGTTTTCTAGTCTATTACACTAATGGTATTAATGTATTGTTGAGTTTGTGCAACAAAAACACAATGGAAGATTATATAGTGAACAATCCTACAATCAATTATTGACATGGTTGAATATATAATTGAAGGAGCTTGTAATTAATTGTTGGAGCCCTATCATAACATAGGTGAATGTGTATCCTTGGATTGTTTTCTTTCATAACCAATAATATTCTATCACTTATGAATTCAAAGGATGTAAAATAATTTTCAAAGGAAACTTGTTCCTCTTTTATAGATGTCAACATTGAACAAATTAATAGAAAAGTATTAAAATTAGCAATTAACTATTAGAAATTAGCAAAAATACTAGCATATTCACTCTTGTCACTTCATCTCTATAAAATGGTGTTGCAATTGTCATCCAAGTGGCAAGGGAAAATTAGTTATGATGCAATTGTAAATTAATTTGGAAAAATGCATTTTTCACATGTAGGCTTGTGAAAATTTACCCTTCAACAATTAGAAATGAATTCGCAGCCTTTATTATCTTCTTCAAGCTGCTATAGCGCTAAATTCATTGCATCAATATTTATTTTTTTATTGTTTCTTGACTAGTGGAGATTGTAATCTATTTTATGACATCATCAATTATAATCTTCTAATGTCATGATGGTATCTCTCCACAACTTGTGTATGTTGATTTGGAGATGTAATTTAGTTTCACATGAATGCCCATGCTAACTACTCATACCAATATCATTGAAATTTTATCAAGCTACGAATTATTTAAATATGCAAGAAACATTATGAAAACTTTTTTGAGCAAATTGTTGTCATTAATGTCAAATTTGTATGTGTTGTCATTGATGTCAATGTTGAGCCATTATTATATGTTTGTGTCAAGTTTAGGGGGATATTTGAGGATATAGCTTTATAGCTTGAAAGATATTTTTTCCTTAATCTCTCTACTTGTATGAGAAAACTAAGTATTTCATTAGATTGTCCTCTCAAAGAACTTTCCAACGATATATGGCACTTAGAAAATCTCCCAAGTATTAAAGAAAAAAGGAATTTTGAAGTTAAGGCATGACTTAGCAGCTTTTGGTTTGAAGTCATCTAAGCATATCTGGTCCAACTAGATAATTTGGGACATATGGTCTTATCCGAGATTCCAGACTCTTCCAGGGTGCAAGCAGTTGATGTGTGGATAAAAGAGCCTGATTCTGAACTCATATGGATATCTAGGTTCATCCGGGAGATGAGGATATCTAGGGTGCAAGAAGATTATAGAGAAATCCAAATGCATCTAGTTGTTTTAGTTAATTCAGGCATTTTCCCATCCGACCTTCTGAAATTTTTAACAAAGGGAAACACTAAAACCACCCGGAGGCCAGATTTAGTTTTGTACTAAGTATAGGTGGTAGTATGAAAGATGGAAGAAATATATTAGATGAATATGACATGGTGGAAGATGAGTTGGCATACTAGTGGCAGTGATGTTAGCATGATGACGTGCCAAGTGACATGTGGCAAGAAGTTTTGGCTTTTTTGGGTGGCCAAGTGGCCTATTTCTACATTACATGTGGCAAGTAGTTTTAGCTTTTCTAGGTGGCCAACTAGCCTATTTCTACTTGACACATGACACCACTCAGAGGCACGCATGTGACATGATGATGTCATCATGATATAACCATGACAACAGCTGATGATGTGGCACATTCTTGAGATTCACACCAATGGGTTGGTTTATAAGCAGTGTTCTATGTTAATGAATTTTCTGAAAAATGTGTGGTGACGAGGCAGTGGGCCTGAAGCAGCTTAAAACACCATCACACATCCAAATGATCTAGGCAGTTCGAGCCTCCATAAGAATTCCAAATGAACTGAATCTGGATATATCGAATAAGTTGTTCAAAGTTCCATCAAACATGGTTACAAATATTTATGTGGTCCCATTTCCAGATTGTAACAAGCCAAGTCTCCATTCAACACAAATACATATATCCATCTTATTTGGGGGACTTCAAGTTATTCAAGGTAAATGCAATTTAATAAAAGGTTCTAGATATCTTAATAAAAATATTTGTTGGTTGATAATTCAAGAGTATCTAAGGTCTAGGCCTCCTAGAAAAATCACACAAAAAACGACAAAATGTAGATGCAATGGAAGTTTAACGAAACCAACGTTTGATTTTTTTATGCTTAGCGTTTAGTGTTCTGGTGTTTGGACAAAAAAATTGTTGTCTCGACCTCTTCAAATAGAGATTTTTCATTTCAGTTTTCCTCAATATTTGGCATTGCATTTGGCGTTAAAAAGAATTCAATGATTAGCGTTTCATTTTTGCTCAAAACTTGGTGTTGCATAGTGATCAACAAATTTCAAAAGGCATGATCTGAAGCTAGTTTATTCTTGATAATTGAGAATGGAAAAAGACATAGTTGAAGAGAAGAGTTTGATATAAAAATTGATGCTTCAAATTGTAATGGAGGATTTTTTTTCTCTTTTTTTAATCAAATAAATAGCATGAGAGACAAAGAGAGAAAGTTTACACGAGAAGATAGTGAAGAAGTTGTTATATTCCAAAAGTATGAAGAATATAAGGAACAAAAGGACAAAAATAGAGGTTGTATGTGGAGATTGGGTGAAAGTTGAAGTTGTTGTAAAGAAATGTGCAAAGGATCAAAGTTGTTATAGAAGCAATATCATAAGAACTTTTCAGAACAAACATTTACTTCATTTATCAAGGGATTGGTGTCTCTTTCATGTAGGTTCCTTAAAAAGATCAATAGGTTTATGCTTATATATAGTGGGATTTGATGCTTCCATCAAGTGGGTGCTTACAAATAAAAGAGAGGTTGGAGCCTCTCATAGGTTGGTGCCTACATAATATGATGGAAAAAGAAGTTTGTGCTTGCATTTACATCAAAACAAAAAGATTTGTAGTTTTCTCCCTTTATGAGTTTCCACGTCATGTCATGTCTCTATGTGTATGATGTGATAGTACTGTTGTGTATTGATTTCATGGTTAATTGTTGAATATTTAAATAGTTTTGTTCATTTTTAAAAGAAGTGATCGGGTGCTCAATTTTATGCTCAAAAATAAAAGTGTCATAATTTTGTTAAACTCAGATTCAGATCGAATATCTCATCGTTCTAAATCCAATGGTGTGAACGACATTCAAATCTGAAATCATGTGCAGAATTTAGAGCAAGTCAAATTTCAAGTTTGACTTATCTACATGGTAAGATTGGGATGATGTGGCAAGGTTTTCAACGAATGAGGAGGCGCCAAGTGGCAGGCTGCCATTGGCCCCCACATTTCGCAAATCGCAGTCGCAAGCAGAAAGATGTTAAGGATTAGCCTAGACGCAAATAGGTTGCAATGCGATCTAGTTGCAATCGCACATCGCGGGTGGATAAGAATCAGCCCTCGGCGAAGCCCAGTCGTAATGCGATAAGGCAATCAGAAATCACAATCGCAATCAGCGAGGGGAAGTTATTACAAAAATCAGCCCCTGGTAGGTTGGGTTGCGATTTGCGATAATCGCAATCGCATATCGCACCAAAACCCCCATGATATTTATGTTACTGCTGATTAACATCAATTGCGATAAGTGATGAGCTTCGATAGCGATAAGAACCTGGACGCGATATGTAATTTCCCCTAATAATAATGAAAACAATCAATAATATAATATAACATTAAAAAAAAACAAAAAATGATAAATAATAAAGAATATAATAATATAAAATAAATAAAAATAATGAGAATATAATAATAATAAATAAATAAAATATAAATAACTACTAGAGTTCTAAATAAATATAATAAATATTTATAAAAATAGTAAAAATAAGTAAAATTAACAAAAAGTAAAATAAAATAAGAAAGAGTTAAATTAAGAGAATTATAAAAATAGTAAAAATTAGTAAAGTTATCAAAAAGTAAAAAGAAATAAAACAAGAAAGAATTATATTAAGAGAATTACTAAATTAAGTTAAACTTAAAATAAAGAAATAAAAGTTGCATGTTGACACATGGAATGTGTGCATGCGGTTCCCCTTCCAATGCTTTCTCTATTTAATAGACAGTGAGGAAGATGAGAGATCATTCCAGGATTCCATTATCCGTTCTCTTGGGAGAAACGTGTTGTGAGACAAAGGATTCCCTGGCAGTAGTACGTTGATTGAGGGCTCGGGGGTGGCGAGTTGTAGCAAGATTTTGTGCAACTGAGCCTACGGTTGGGTGGAGAGTCGTCCCCAAAACTTTGTTGTGGTTAGCAAGATTCAAATAGCGTTCAACTCCGAAATCACAAATAAGGAATATCATCGCCAGAGGTAAGTTGTCTCTACTCATATTTCCAAAATTCGATGTTAAATCGTTGATAAATTGTGTGATGATTATAAATCGCATAATTAATCTAATTAGTTGCATGTTTTAATCTCAAAGTTGTTACATATGGTATCAGAGTAAGTTTCGATTCTTCGGAACTTCTAAATATAAGTTAAAAAATAAATGAGTTAGTCAAAGTGATTTGAGAAATAAATACAAATTTTAAATTTTATAATATATGCATGCATAAAAATATAATAATTTTGTAAAATTAAACTATTTTAAAATAAAATAATTATAATATAAATTATTAGGTAAACACCCTTTCTTTTAGCAAAATAGCTCCTATTTTATTTAAATTATAAATAAAATAAACACTATAACAATCTTATTATTATTTAAAAGTTAAAAGAATTCATTTTTAATGCCTGAAATTAAATTAATTGTTGAATATCGCTTAATAAACTTCTAGCATTCTCAAATTCCAAGATTTAAATATAAAAATTACATTAGAACTCCACGTCAAAAACACACAAAAACTCTAGTTGTTGGATCCCTAGAGCAGTGGTGCATGAGTTGAACCATTAAAATTAGTTAATTTATAGTGCATGGGTTCAATCGTTAAAATTCGTTAATTTATATATATATATATGAAAAGAAAAAAAAATTGAAGACACCTACCACAGTGACGCTTACATGTCTTTCTTATAGAAATTACCAACATCATAATCATAAAGAAAATTATTTTAAATAAAAATAAAAATAAAACAATTCTAACTCGAACGAGATCGAGATCCAAGAAGGATGCACTTCATTGATGTTAACCTAAATTTTAAGATCTAAGTTATTTTCCTCTAATGCTAGATTCATCCTCAAATTAACTCGGTGCCACCAGTTTGGCCTTAACATATATGAAGAACCAAGCCCGGATGGGTACTGTAAAATACGGTTGCTTCTCTTATCGCACCAACTCCTGCGGTGAATCGAACTCGCGCTCTCTTATTTCACGCTATCAACGACCAACGTAAATAGCTATTAACTAGCAGTTGTCCCAAAAGGTACAAAGAGAGGCCGATAGGATTATTAAATTGGAATTGTTGAAATTGTCTAGAAGAGTTAATTGGTTTGTGGAAACCTTGTTTTCTTGGACTAGATCATTGTGGAATTACTTTTCATTAGATGTTTTGTTTATATCTATATTACAAGGAACACATTGAATGCCTTATTTCATTTCTGCTATCCTTACTAATATTTTTTCAGTGCTTTTCTTACCGTGCTTTTAAAAATACATTGATGTGGATACCTGTAATGTGGATAGTTGAAGTTACAAAAAAAATACATTGATGTGGATACCTATAATGTGGATGCATACACATGGGAAATTGAATATTAACTCAACTGAAAATTTCATTATTTTATTATTATTAAGTAATGAGCTATTATGTCCTTTGAGCAAATACATCCCACTGTAACCAATGGTCTTTTTATGAAAATTTAGTATAATTGGCATTTTCAAATACTCAAAATATGATTTGATTGAATATTTATTTGTACACCTATCTATAATATGGTTATTGAAAGATATGGTTATTGAAAAGCAAATAATGTGAAAAGATTTTCGAAGATAGGTTATTGAAAAGCAAATAATGTGAAAAGATTTTCGAAAATCTCGGTGCCACCTCCTTTTTTTGTAAGCCTTGTGCCTTGTTGACTTACAACTATTATTGTTGCAACTCTGGTAGCTAAATTACACATGCCTTTCAAATTGAATGACCTTTTCAAAAACCTATATAACATTCCAACTGCATCGGCATCACATGCAACTATTATTATTGCAACTCTGGTAGCTAAATTACACATGCCTTTCAAATTGAATGACCTTTTCAAAAACTTATACAATATTCCAACCGCATCAGCATTACGTACAGGACCCTAGGACCCTGAGTCCGTCTTCATATGATGAATATTAAAGAAGAAGATCGTAGTTGTTATGAAACTGATGTCAAATTACTTCGAATAAATTTAGATTTCCTCTGCATCGTACTTGAGATAAAATTGGATTTCCTCTACATCAACATTCACTAAAGCTATTGATGCAAACTTTGACACTGCATGTTTTTTGGCAGTTTCATTACAAAGCAAGATAACCTACTTAAAATATGATAGATTCATATTTAAGCTAGATTTGTTAACAAGGCAAGCTATTTACTATTTTTGTTTAGTCAATAACCCACTCAAATGAGCTCACCAAGAATTATTAATTTTGACAACTTATTTTACAAATTTTTTTTGGGATTTTAATTAGTCAACAAGATAACCTACTGAAAATAAATTCATATTTGAATTCATGACCATAATTCATTTGTTTCCTATTCGGCAAGTATTTGTTTCAGATCATGAATGAGATGGAAATATTAGTACCTTACTGTAAAGTATACATAAATGAGATAACTTAAAAACTCACATAAACCAGACAATTGTAAGAGGTTGCGAAAATGTATATGCGAAACATGATTTTTGTTAAAAAAATACATTGATGTATGCGACGGAAGTAAGTAAGTGAAAAGAAATACATTTAATGCAAGAATATCAAAGTTTGAAATAGTTCAAAATGGAATGAGTTTAGAGAACTATAGGAAAATCCAAGCACTGACATGTCACGTCGAAACACACAAACCACCCACACCAACCATGTAGATAAGACTTGCAGCCAATAATCCTACCAAAATGGAGCTAAACTCCTTCAAAACGAAAACAGAGCCTGACCCAAAAATATAAGAACATACAGCAACAAAAAATTATTAACAGTTTTTCAATAATTTACACGGCATGCAAATTAAATATGATAGCTTCCATATGAAGAATCAATCTAATTTGTTCAATACCAAAGAAATCAACATTTTTTAAGGCAGGATTAACTCTACGTAGATCATGAGGCAAAACTTTCAAAGAGACTGTTCCACGATGTGCAAACCTGCGGAAAGGTAAGTCAATTAATATTCATGAAAGAACAAACTATCTGACAGTCTCCTTGACGCTCACCAGCTCGAGCTTCATCCACAGGTGTGGACTTATGACGTCTCAATTCATCTGTCTACCATAAGGAAGTAACCTCTCTCCTTTGCACAAAAATCCAATTAATTAAATAAATTGCTCGAAACATATGTAGAATAAGAGAAGCTACATGTCCTATAGGGACTCTCCCAAGTTTCCATAGATTTAAGACTTAGACTAATACAGGGTCTAACGTTTGATGGAAAATCCAGAAGTATATTATATTTAATCAATGCTATAAAGCCTGAAGAAATTTATCTCGCAGGGCTCAAATTGCGCGCTCTCTGTTACCGATATAAAGTAATTCACATCAAATGAAGCCAGACGAGAAGATGCACTTACAAACTTCAAGATCGCTGGTGGAAAATTCACCATTCCTACCAAGGCAGGTGAAAAGGCTCGAATTCCACTGAGATCCCGCCACAGGTGACCCCATGGCTGGCCGGGAGGCCGTCCACGGTCCATCCCACGGCCTCCTCCCAACTGCTTTTTGATGACAAAAATAGTTGTGTTTCTTTCTGTGGATTGTGCAGCTGGAGAGAGTTACTGGAAAATTGTGTGAGATCCACAAATCCTCCGCAACAGGACTTGCCTTTGCAGCCATGAAGGAGTTCATCAGAATGACTTGAATGGATCACACTCTCTGGGTCTCAAGTTCTCACGATGAATATTTTCGTCAAATCCCGAGAGTCCTTGGCCCAAAACCGGCGGGGTACAGAACCAAGGCAAACAGATATGCTGGCACCGTGCTATAAGCCACCGCCATTGTTTGATTTGACTTGTAATTATGGTGTTGTACACACCGTTGAACTAACTGAAATTTTATATACAACTCAGAAACGTTATGCAGAAATGTTCCCATCCACTATTTCTACAGCCACGACAATGGAGGTCTTACGCAATGGTGCAGAGGGTACCAGGAACGGCCAACCCCAATTGGTATGTTAATATTTTAGAGTACTGTTACAGAGGGGAAGTGAAGTGCTCCAAAATATCTAATTATAAATATGTTATTTTAATTTGAATTAGAAATTTAAGTAATCTTACTTTCCTAAAGCTTAGCAAAGACATCCCTCTAGAATGTTAATATTTTATCTTAACAAATGCATATGGGGCTCCATGTTCTCTCACCGCTTCTATTTCTTAAGGTTCTGCCAGCAGCTTGGTGCAGGCATTTGGGCCATCGTAGATGTTTCTGCAGACAGTTTAGTGGAGAACTTAATTCCGGTGACTTGCAAGAGGCAATTGACCCGTTTCTTTATTAATAGAAAGGGATTTGCGCGTAATTTTGGTCTGTTAAAACTAATTCCAAATCAAAAGTCGAATTTAATCATTTACACATTAGACTCTCCCAAGTTTCCATAGATTTAATACTTAGACAAATACAGGCTCTAAACTTTAAAGGAAAATCCGTAATTATATTATATTTAATCAATGCTATAAAGACTGAAGAAATTTATCTCGCGGGGCTCAAATTGCGCGCTCTCTGTTACCGATATAAAGGAATTCACATCAAATGAAGCCAGACGAGAAGATGCACTTACAAACTTCAAGATCGCTGGTGGAAAATTCATCATTCCTGCCAAGGCAAGCGACAAGGTTCGAATTCCACTGAGATCCCACCACAGGCGACCCCATGACATTCCCGTGGCCTACCGGGAGGCCGTCCATGTTCCATCCAATGGCTTCTCTCATTACAAGAACGGCTACTCCCTGAGATCAAGTTTGTCAGGGTTTCGAACTCGAGACGAATAGAATAGATACGCTCTGCTATGATTTTTGCTTTGCCCTGCACTCTATTATCAGAGCCACAAAGAAAATAGCAATTACCAGAATGCTTCTCCAACAATGTTTTAAGAGCATTATTTAAAGGAAAGAAAACACAGCCTGAAACTTTACCTCAATAGAGTTACGACAGGTGAGAGCCACCACGGCCCTGGTTCCAATCCCGGCGTTTCTTAGCTTGGCGGCACATCTATTTCCAAGTCTTTGCAGATGCTCTTTCAAATTTCCCGCACACAATGAGAGCTTTGTGTTGGGGAAACTCGTCGCAACTAATCTGGTTTCGGAAGTGTTTCGGGGCCACTAGCATGAGAAGTCTTCCGGATATGGTCAGGTGAGTGGGACCATTAGCATGGCATAGAAGTGTTCCGGTTGAAGGTTCTGGTCACGTGACGGGAGATGAGTGGGACCACTGGCGTTAGAACAGTTGTCTGGGATCAAACGGTGAGGATTGATCCACCACATAAGACAGATAAGTGACTGAATCAATTCAATCTGTTTGGCCGTTACCCTGTAGCATGCGTCACACCATATATCCTCATTTCCACTCACTCTTATGAAGCCTCGTACAGAATCCAGCCCAGCCAACTCAGTAGGGGAATCTCTCGCCCATCACGCCATCGCACTCTCCGCTGTTGACTCACCCATGATATGGGGTCCCGTAATTGCATTGCATCTGCCGTTCTACCTGTCTATATTTAACCTTTGCATGCTTCACACTGTCATAGGAACGCCACTTGTCAACATGAGAAAGAAAGGGACGACGAAAGTCCCTTTCAAAAGAAGGCCTATCAGCCTACATTACTTATGATAATTATGAGTTAGTTTTAAAGAATGACATAAAGATTTGGTGGTCCCGCACCTTTCCTAAAAGGAAAATTGTTCCAATATGAAATAAACATTTAACTTATGGTCTCAATTTTTTATTTAACATCAAAACACTCAAATTATGCCTAAATAGATTATGGCCGGATTTGTTTAACCCTAATAAAGCCACTTCCAAGAGAAAATAATAAAAAGGAAAAAATTATATGGGAGTTGTTGTTTTTGAACGAAGTAAGATACAATTTAAATTTTTACATGGTTTTTTCTTTTAGGATTAATAATGATTTTTTATAATATATATATATAGTTATGTTTTAGGATTACAATAGGGAAAAGAAAGTTATAATTGTTATTTATTATATTATTTTGGAGTATTTAATTATTGTATTAATTATTTATTAAAAGAAATAGTTAAAAACGAAGGGGTTAATTGGATATTATTTAAGAAAAATCACAAGTCTAATGTATATTGATTAAATTAATATTTAAAAGTTTATGTGTTTGAGTTTTTATTTAATGATAATGTCACTAGCCATCTTTGAACTGCTAAACCAACATACAAGTAGTTATAAAATGTTAACTCGAGAAATTTAAATGTTATATGGTTGAACATTATGGTTAATAGATGTAACATAGATTCACAATAGGATAGATCTTTTTATTTATTAGTTAAATATATAACATTGGGTTGTTCGTGAAATATGAGAGAAATTTAAAAGCTTAAGTAGTTGAATGGTGAGATGGTATTGAAGTGATTTTAGATAGAAAATCAACACCAGATCTATAAGAACCAAGTGATGAGAAACTTTCCAAGTTTATTCATATGGAGTAGATTTCATGTTTTTCTAAATATTGATTACTAAATGATAATCCACTAAGAATGATGTAAATTGGAAATTTGAATTTATTATTAAAGGTTTGGTAACTTGATGAAATCATGACACTAATAGTACTCATGAGATAACATAGATCCTAGAGGGATGTTAAATAATGTTAATTCACAGTTAGCATTCATTGTTCATATATGTAAATGAAATTAATTCATGATAAGAATGCTTATAGTGTATTTTTGTTCTATATTTGATAAAGTATTTGATGATTCTCATATTAATGATGTTTCATGATATGATGGTATGTGGTAAATGGATATAGTTCTCATGAGAGGTTAATGATGTATATGTGGTGCTTATTTATTTATTTGGTATGATAAATGATGTTGAATGCTCATGATGAATATGATATGCATAGGGATAATGATGTTATGATATGAGGTTATATTGACATGTGCTTTGTTTATTATGTGATGTCATGATATATATTTAATGCAAATATGTTGATGTTATAACTTATGAGGTTGATTTATGATGTGAAGCATGTGGTAATCGCATGCAAATTTTATGACATGCAAGAGGATGCAGTTCTTTAATATTTAGAATGTTGTAATAACAACGATGTTATGTTTTTTGGATGACATGCAAGATTTGGCATATGGATTATTTTTATGATACTATGGTTATTGCTAATGCATGGATGTATGTTGAGATGTGGTGATGGACAGGAAATCAACAAATGGGCCGAGATGGCCGGTTTATTTGATAATCTTGTAGGAGCCCATACCTGCGAGGAAGAATATGTAACACCATATGGGCTGGGGACATACTCAATCAACACTACATATGCCAGTGGTAACTTTGTTTTGTATAGCTCTTGATGGTTAGCTCTTAAGGGGCTATAGGACCATGTTGAGGAGGCCAAGTGCCTGATATTGTAAACTAGATGCCTAGTATTGGATTGGGATGTGGGGGTGTTAGGACTTCGATGTCGGGGTTGTGTGCCTTAGTAGTTGTGGAGGGAGTGGGCCAACCTTTCAAGATACCCGGAGTCATTGAGTATCGTACCAGATGCCTGCCTTGGGGCAGATGAGGTCTAAGTCAGGCGCGAGCCTTCAAGCCAGCCTTGGACTAGGATACAGACCGAGGAGGCTTATGCCTGGTTCCGAAAGTGGGAAAAAAGAAAGAGATTCCTTGAGATTTCTCGGGTGTTGTGAAAACTTTCAATGTTTGTTGGTTATACTAGTTCAACAGAGGGTGTATGGCAAACATGAAGTAATAAATAACTAAATAAATAAAATGTTAAATAATTCAACTTAACTTCGGGACGAAGTTCCTTAAAGAAAGGGAGCATGTAATGTCCCCTAATAATAATAAAAATAAAGAGTAATATAATATAATATTAAATAAAGAAATAAATGATAAACAAGAAAGAAAATATAATAATAGTAACTAAATATAAATAATAAAGAAAATGTAATAATAATAATAAATAAATAAAATAGTAAATAACAATACTAGAGTTCTAAATAAATATAAATACAAAAAAGGGTGTATATGGCAAACATGAAGTAATAAAATAACTAAATAAATAAAATGTTAAATAATTCAACTTAACTTGGGAACGAAGTTCTTAAAGAAGGGGAGCATGTAATGTCCCCTAATAATATAAAAATAAAGAGTATATAATTAATATTAAAATAAAGAAAATAATTGATAAACAAGAAAAAATATAATAATAGTAACTAAATAATAAAATAATAAAGAAAATATAATAATAATAATAAATAAATAAAATAGAAAATAAACAATACTAGAGTTCTAAATAAATATAATACAAATAAACTATAAAAATAGTAAAAATAGTAAAAGTTAACAAAAAGTAAAATAAGATAAGAAAGAGTTTAATTAAGAAAATATAAAAATATAGTAAAAATAAGTAAAGTTTATCAAAAAGTAAAAAGGAATAAAATAAAAAATAATTATATTAAGAAAATTACTAAATTAAGTTAAACTTAAAATAAAGAAATAAAATTTGCATGTTGACACATGGAATGTGTATATGTGGTTCTCATTCCAATGTTTGCTCTATTTAATAGACGGTGAGGAAAATGAGAGATCATTCCAGGATTCCATCATCCAATCTCTTGGGAGAAACATGTTGTGAGACAAAGGATTCCCTGACAATAGTATGTTGATTGAGGGTTCGGGGGTGGCCAGTTGTAGCAAGATTTTGTGCAACTGAGCCTACGGTTGGGTGGAGAGCCGTCCCCAAAACTTTGTTGTGGCTAGAAGGATTCAAATAATGTTAAACTCCAAAATCACATGTAAAGAATATCATTGCCACAGTTAAGTTGTCTCTGCTCATATTTCCAAAATTCGACGTTAAATCATTGATAAACTGTGTGTTGATTATAAATCGCATAATTAATCTAATTAGTTGCATGTTTTAATTTCAGGGTTGTTACACGATATTTTATATGTTGCATTTAATGTCTCGTCGAGTCTGTGATATTGCTATCGTAACATTTTGTCGTGTTAACAAGACCTTCAGCCCACCAAACCTTGTCGATTGCAAAATGTGATAGTTCCCAGATGCAATGCCATTGTAGGTTGCGATTTAATATCCCGTCGAGTTCGCGATATCACAATCGCAAATCACCTGTTTCTATTCACAAGCCATAAGAGCCCGTAGCACTTGCTAATTGTGATTTGCGATATGGCCGATGGAATGTAGCCCACCGTGCGACAGAATTGTCACCTAGTTAGTGGATTTTGGGGGCAATTTGTATAATCATGCCGGTTTTGGAGAATTTTGTGGAACAAATAGTGGGAAAACTAGGAGAAGTCATAACTTCTTCAGTTCTTAACCAAATTGTGTGCAATAATAGGCTAGATAGCCATTTTTGAGTATGTTGAACTCATTGAGACAGGTTTCAGAGGTATTTGAGCATTGTAAACACACTTTTGTTGTAATTTTGAGCATAATAGAGAGGTTCAAGCATTGGAAGCTGGACCAAGGAGACATAGCCCAGGAGAGGTGAGCTCCTCATCAAATCTTTGTGTTGTGTGTTGTATTTTGATGTTCTTTGTTGTTATTTTGTTGTTGTTCAGCATATGTTTTATATTAAATTTTTATAACATTTACAAAAAAACTCTCATGGGAATCAGTTAATTAAGCAAAAAACTTGGTGAATCCTTAAGCACTTGATAAGAAAATGATAAGCATATTTGGTTTTTATTTTGAATGGGGAATTAGCACATCATTACTAATCTATTCCATTTCAGATCAAGTTGGTATTAGAGCATTGGTTTTTCCTTACTAGATTTTATTTGTGAAAGAATGATTTAATTTTTTGCAAGTTTGTGTCATGCTAACAAGGCTAAAGCTCAAAAAAGGTGAAGAAAAGTTGGTTGGAAGCCCTGAAGTTGGGTCAAGTGGAAGAAGAGCAAGGTTACAGAATCTCTAACACCAGTTCAACCTCAAGTTGTAGTTGAGTCTTTAGAGACCATGTCTCATGAAGGATAAGCTACCATGATAGAAGATGAGAAGACCTTCAGAAAGGCTTTCTTTTATATGACAGAGATGGTGAAGGTCCTCTATGAAGAGAGGAATAGCAGATTGCAAGGAGAAAGTTCCGAACCTCCCAAAGGAGAAGTTTCTTTAGGAGGAGGTAATGGAAAAGGAGGTCATGGGAATGGAGACAAGCCTCCACACCCTCCACCGTCTTCTTCATCTTTTAATTCACAAGCATCTTCACACTCTTCCACTAAAACAACCCTTAATCATACTCATCATCATTCTGCAAAAGGAACTGGTAAATCACCTTTTCTAAAGCTTAATGTTAAATTCAAGTTGCTTATGTACAATGGAGAAGTTAATGCAGAAAAGTTGGATAGCTAGATTCGTCAGTTGGAGGTGAATTCTAGAATTCATAACCTTCAAGAGGATGATATCAAAATTTAGTTTCCTTCATTGAAAATGGAGGGTGCAACACTCATTTGGTGGGAAGCAAGGACTCAAGATGAGATCAAAAAACATGGTAAGATACCTATTACTTGGTCTGATTTAATTGCTGCTATAAAAAGACAATTCTACCCTTTAGCCCATATGCAAAAAGCTATCATTAATTGGAAAAATTTTAGATAGTTAAAAGGTTAAAATGTGCAAAAGTATACTCAAGAGTTTAAGAGAAGAGCTCTTATGTTAGGAGTAGACTTGTAGTCACAAGAGTTTTTGCTGAAATATATAGGAGGTTTTCATAGCTATCTTCAACACACAATTCTTATGTTTAACCCCGCAAATCTTGATGAGGTCTGTGTTCAAGCTACACACCTCGAAGCAAGAGGGAAAAATGTAAAAGAATAAGGTAAGAAGAATTCATTCCAGAGTGGTGAAAAAGGAAAGAATTTTAAAGGAAAGTAGAAGAAAAATGATTATGTTAAGAAAGAAGGGGAGAAACCCGTGTGCAAGAATTGTTCCAAAGAGAGCCATGATGAAGTGCATTGTTGGAAGCTTCATCCTGAATTAAGACCGAAAAATCTAACAATAAAGAGAAACAGAAGAAAAATGTTGTTGTACAACAAGACTTAGGTTCTGACTCGAGTGATGAATCAAAGATTGCAGCGACAGTCACTAAGGGCAAAGCTATGGTAAAAACAAGCAAAGAGGAAGTCATGGCAAGCACCAGCACAGAAAATAATTCCAACAACGTTTCAAATGAGGAAAACATAATTGAGTTGTTCCACATTCGAGTTATTTCCAAACACACCAATATTGATACACTATTTGCCATTGGATCCCAGGCAAATTTAATTTCTATAGATTTGGTCAAGAAATTGAATATGGAAACCATGCCTCATCATAAACCGTATCTGTTGGCTTGGATAACCAAGGATGGAAATCTTCAAGTCACACGGAAATACGTTTTCAGGTTTGCAATTATTGCCAATTTTGTTTATGAAGTTGAATTAGATGTGGTGTTATTGGATATTTCTAGAATTGTGTTGGGAAGTCCGTATCTGTATGACATGAAAAGTCATTTTCCATAGATTTGAGAACAAATATCATTTGTTCAAAGATGAAGTGGAGTATATTGTGAGAGCCCAACGTAGGAAGCTTAATTTGTCTTTAGCATGCACAGGGAAAATGAAGTGACTAGTCAATTCCAGCAAGAGTCTCGTGCTCCTTATGATCAAGTAGAAGAATGACATGGAGCATGAATCCTTTGCAAGCTGTGACGTGAAGCTAAAAGCCGAATTGGTTGATGTGGTCAATCAATATGGAGACATGTTTCAAGAACCAAAGGGATTGCCACCAAAAATGGTAATTTAGCACGAAATTAAGCTACAGCAAGATTTTCCACTCCCAAATATCGGTATGTATCAAATGTCAATTCTGGAAAGTTTAGAAATTAAGGAACTAGTCTAGGAATTGTTAGATAAAGGTGTAGTTCGTCCCTCTACTTCGGCATATGGTTCACCAATTGTTTTGGTACCCAAGAAAGATGGAACTTGGCACAAGAGGGTCATGATGAAGCGCATTGTTGGAAGCTTCATCCTGAATTAAGACCGAAGAAATCTAACAATAAAGGGAAACCTAAGACGAATGTTGTTGTACAACAAGACTTGGGTTCTGATTCAGGTGATGAATCAAAGACTGCAACCACAATCACTAAGGGAAAAGTCGTGGTAAAATCAAGCAAAGAGGAAGTTGTGGCAAGCACCAGCGCAGAAAATAACTCCAACAACGTTTCAAATGAGGAAAACAGAATTGAGTTGTTCGACATCCAAGTTATTTCCAAACACACCAAGATTGATACACTGTTTGATAGTGGATCCCGGGAAAATTTAATTTCTATAGATTTGGTCAAGAAATTGAATATGGAAATTGTGCCTCATCATAAACCGTATCCATTGGGTTAGATAACCAAGGATGCCAATCTTCAGGTCACACGGAAATACATTTTCGGGTTTGCAATTACTGCCAATTTTGTTGATGAAGTCGAATTAGATGTGGTGTCGTTGGATATTTATAGAATTGTGTTGGGAAGCTCGTATTTGTATGACATGAAAGTAGTTTTCCATAGATTTGAGGACAAATTTCATTTGTTCAAAGACGGAGTGGAGTATATTGTGAGAGCCCATCGTAAGAAGCTTAATTTGTCTTTAGCGAACGTAGGGGAAATGAAGTGACTGGTCAGTTCCAGCAAGAGTCTCGTGCTCCTTATGATCAAGTAGAAGCATGACACGGAGCATGAATCCTTTGCAGGCTGTGACGTGAATTTGATAGCCAAATTGGTTGATGTGGTCAATCAATATGGAGACATGTTTCAAGAACCAAAGGGATTGCCACCAAAAAGGGGAATTCAACACGAAATTCAGCTACAGCAAGACTATCCACTCCCAAATATCGGTATGTATCAAATGTCAATTCTGGAAACTTTAGAAATTAAGAAACAAGTCCAGGAATTGTTAGATAAAGGTGTAGTTCGTCCCTCTACTTCGGCATTTGGTTCACCAATTGTTTTGGTACCCAAGAAAGATGGAACTTGGTGCAAGAGGGCCATGATGAAGCACATTGTTGGAAGCTTCATCCTAAGTTAAGACTTAATAAATCTAATAATAAAGGGAAACAAAAGATAAATGTTGTTGTACAACAAGACTTGGGTTCTGACTCAGGTGATGAATCAAAGATTGCAGCCACAGTCACTAAGGGAAAATCCGTGGTAAAAGCAAGCAAAGAGGAAGTCATGGCAAGCACCAAAGCAAGAAATAACTCCAACAACATTTCAAATGAGGAAAGCAGAATTGAGTTGTTCCACATCCAAGTTATTTCCAAACACACCAAGATTGATACGTTGTTTGATAGTGGATCCCGAGAAAATTTAATTTCTATAGATTTGATCAAAAAATTGAATCTGGAAATCATGCCTCATCATAAACCATATCCATTAGGTTGGATAACCAAGGATGCCAATCTTCAGGTCACACGGAAATGTGTTTTCAGGTTTGCAATTACTGCCAATTTTTTTTATGAAGTCGAATTAGATGTGGTGTCATTGGATATTTCTGGAATTGTGTTTGGAAACTCGTATTTGTATGACATGAAAGTCGTTTTCCATAGATTTGAGAACAAATATCATTTGTTCAAAGACAGAGTGGAGTATATTGTGAGAGCCGTTCGTGGGAAGCTTAATTTGTCTTTAGCAAGCGTAGGGAAAATGAAGTGATTGGTCAATTCCAGCAAGAGTCTTGTGCTCCTTATGATCAAGTAGAAGAATGACACGGAGCATAAATCCTTTGCAGTCTGTGACGTGAAGTTGAAAGCCGAATTGGTTGATGTGGTAAATCAATATGGAGACATGTTTCAAGAACCAAAGGGATTTCCACCAAAAAGGGGAATTCAGCATGAAATTCTGCTACAACAAAACTGTTCACTCCAAAATATTAGTATGTATCAAATGTCAATTTTGGAAAGTTTAGAAATTAAGAAACAAGTCCAGGAATTATTAGATAAAGGTGTAGTTCGTCCCTCTACTTCACCATGTGGTTCACCAATTGTTTTGGTACCCAAGAAATATGGAACTTGGTGCATATGTGTAGATTATCAAACTTTGAATAAAATTATCATAAAGAATCAATACCCGCTGCCCATAATAGATGATTTGCTAGATCAGTTGAAGAATGAAAAATATTTCACTATATTAGACTTGAGAAGTGGATATCATCAAGTTAGAATAGCTGAGGAGGATATTTAGAAGACTGCTTTTAAAACCAAACAAAGATTTTTTGAGTGGATGGTTATGCCTTTCGGTCTCTACAACACTCCAACTACATTCATGAGAGTTATGAATGATGTTTTAAGGTCCTTTCTTGATGAGTTTGTAATTTTATATTTAGATGATATTTTGATATTCAACAAATCACGAGAAGAGCATGTCAAGCATGTAAGGAAAGTGTTGGATTTCTTGAGAAAAGAATAATTATTTCTGAAGATGTCTAAATGTAAATTCGAGAAAACTTCCTTAGTGCATTTGGGCCACATAGTTGGAGGAGGTGAGATGAAGATTGACCCCTCTAAAGTTTTGGTCATTGTGAATTGGCCAATACCCAAATCAGTCACAGAAGTAAGGAGTTTCCTGGGAGCAGCGCAATACTAGAGGAATTTCACTGCCAATTTATCTTCCATAGCAGCTCCACTACATGCTTTGACCAACGTGAAGGTTGTCTTCCAATGGGGAGGAAAACAGAAAAAATCATTTGATGCTTTAAAATAAAAGATTAGTTCAGCCCCAATTTTAGCATTACTAGATTTGAAACAACCATTTGAAATACAAACAGATGCAAGTGACTATGCCATGGGTGCAATTCTTTTATAGCATGGTAAGCCCATTTCATTTCATTCTGAGATTTTTAATGGTGTTGTTATTAACTATCCTACATATGATAAAGAGCTTTACGCATTGGTACAAAGTGTGAAGAAATGGAAGCATTATTTGATGGGAAAAGAAACATTATTCGCATAAATCATCAACCTTTGCAATATCTGCAATATCAAACAAAATTGCAGCAATCAAGGCACTTTCGTTGGATGGGATTTTTATAGCAATTCCACTTGGTAATCAGGTATAAGAAATATATTTATAATAGAGTTTCCGATATGCTTTCTAGACCGGTTATTAATGTAGCCATTTTACTCAAGAATAACTATGTTTTTCCTAAAAGTTATGTTGAACAATATGCACATGACGTTGGCTTTCAAAAACTTGAGTCAAGGCCACCAAGTTGAGTAATTAGACTACCATGTACATTATAATCTATTGTATCATTTGGGAAAACTTTGTGTTCCACAAGGAGAGAGAGTAAATGTCACAAGGGAAGCGCACACTTCTCTTATTGTTGGACATTTTGGTGTAAGTAAAACAGTGGCAAATCTTCAGAGGTATTTTTACTCGCCTCGTATGCTTGAAAGTGTGTCACGTTTTATCAAAGGTTGTTCATTGTGTACAACCAATAAGCCTAGTAATAGGAAACTAGGATTGTACACTACCGCTTCCAGTGCCTTCATGTCCATGGGAGAGTGTTTGTATGGATTTTGTAGGAGGTCTTCATTTATCAAGAAAAGGTCATGATTATTGTACGTAGTTGTGGATAGGTTCAGCAAGATGTGCATATTAATGCCTTGTAAAAACCAAATTACAGCTGAACAAATAGCTTAACTTTTCTATCAAAATGTATGGGTTCATTTTGGATTACCACCTTCTATTGTAAGTGATCGTAATTCCCAATTTGTCGGGAATTTCTGGTCAAGTTTATGGAACTTGATGGACACCAAGTTGAATAAAAGTGCAGCCTTCCATCCGCAAATAGATGGTCAAACTGAAGTCACAGTTAACAGGATAATTATTCATTTGCTAAGAGGATATTGCAGCAAACATCTTAAGTTGTGGGATGAACAGTTGCATTATATTCAGCATGCTTACAATCGAGCAAAACACTCTTCTACTCTAACTTCGCCCTTTGAGGCATGTCTTAGTTATTTTCCTAAATTGCCTTTGGATTTCATCTTTGAGAAAGATGTAGTTGTATATGGACATAGCGACATAGACATAGCAAAGAAATTCATTGAGAAAATTTAGTTGATTCACTAAATAGTTCAAGAAAAACTAGAAAAGAGTCAAGGGAAGTATAAGGCAAGGCATGATATGCATCGTGTGGATCATCAGTTTCAAGTAGGTGATGAAGTTTGGCTATACATTAGCAAGGAAAGGCTTCAAAGTGAAGGTAGAAATCTTAAACCAATCCGTTATGGTCCATTTAAAATTCTGGAAAAGATTGGTAATAATGCTTTCAAGCTTGATTTGCCTTCATATATGTAAATTTATTCTGTTGTTAATGTTGAAAATTTGAGATAGTATGAGCCTCCTTTGATTGAAGATCAAGGAGAAAGTGTGCAAATTCCATCAATTGAAGATTTTTCTCCATAATTTCTTGATGAGCTTCAGCAAGACACCATACTTGGCAGAAGAATGAGGTCATTAAAGAGGGGAAATGTTGATTATCTTCGAGTGGGTCTCAAAGGTACAAATACATCAAAGGCCAAATGGATTGAAGAAGGAAAGGTGAGGGAACGATACCCTCATTTGTTCAATAACTAAATATAATGTTTTAGGGTCCAAAAGGCTTCCAATGGGGAGGAGTGATCAGGTGCTCAAGTTTATGCTCAAAACTCAAGGCACTGGAATTTTGTTAAACTCGGCTTCAGATCGAAGAGCTCATGATTTTGAATCCAACAGTGTGAATGACACTCAAATCCGAGATCGTATGCAGAAGTTAAAGCAAGTCAAAGTTCAAGTTTGACTTGTCTACATGGTAGGATTGGGATGATGTGACAAGGTCTTCACCAAATGAGGAGGCACCAAGTGGCAGGATGCCATTGGCCCCCGCATTTCGTAAATCATAGTCACAGGCAAAAAGGTGTTAAGAATTGTCCCCGATGCACACAGGTTGCAATACGATCTAATTTCAATCGCATATCGCAAGTGGATAAGAATCGGCCCCCGACAAAGCCTGGTTGTGATGCGATAAGACAATCAGAAATCGCAATCACAATCGGCGAGGGGAAAGTATTACGTAAATTTTCTCCCAGCATGTTGGATTGTGATTTACATTAATCTCAATCGCATATCACACCAAAACCCCATTGATATTTATGTTACCAATGATTAACGTTGATTGCGATGAGCGATGAGTTCCGATAGCGATAAGACCTCGAACGCGATATTTTATATGTTGCAGTTTAATGTCTCGTCGTGTCCACGATATCGTTATCGCAATATTTTGTTGTGTTAACAAGACCTCCAGCCCGCCAAACCTCGCTGATTGTGAAATGCGATAGTTCTTGGATGTGATGCCACTACAGGTTGCAATTTAATATCCCGTCAAGTCTACGATATCGCAAACACAAATCACCCATTTCTATTCATAAACCATAAGAACATACAACACTTACCTATTGTGATTTGCGATATGGCCGACAGAATATAGCCTGCCGCGCAGCAGAATTGTTTCCTCGTTAGCAGATTTTGGGGCTAATTTGTAGAATCATGTCTATTTTGGAGCATTTTGTGGAACAAATAGTGGGAGAACTGGGAGAAGTCACAACTTCTTCAGTTCTTAACCAAATTGGATGAAAAAAGATGCTAGATAGCCATTTTTTAGTATTTTGAACTCATTGAAATAGGTTTCATAGGCATTTAAGCATTGTAAACACATTTTTGTTGTAATTTTGAGCATAATAGAGAGGCCCAAGCATTGGAAGTTGGACCAAGGAGACGTAGCCCAGGAGGGGTGAACTCCTCATCAAATCTCTGTGTTGTGTGTTGTATTTTGATGTTCTTTGATTTTATTTTGTTGTTGTTCAGCATATGTTTTATGTTAAATTGTTTATAACATTTACATAAGAAACTCTTATGGGAATCAGTTAATTAAGCAAAAAAATGGTGAATCCTTAAGCACTTGATAAGTAAATGATAAGCATCTTGGGTTTTTATTCTAAATAGGGAATCAGCACAGCATTACCAATCTGCTCCATTTCAGACCAAGAAATTAGTTAAAAATTGTTAAAAGTTATAAAATATTATCTTAAAAATCCCCCCCTTACACTTGACTCCCAATACCTTCGTTGAATTCCATATAAAGAAATTTACATCCACTGTAATACATGGGTAACTAGCAATTATATATGTCAATCTTCTAGGATATTTTTTCTCATACATGTTCATTAACCATCTCACATCATAACATCTCATATTTCCCCTTAAGCTAGCATATGAGTACACCTACGACCCTCATACATTTTCAAGTAGTCAATTCCACAACTTGTCATACATAACTCCATGTGCCACTTCAATACAACATGTATGTCTAAATAATAGGTCTTACATCAATCTAGCATATGAGTACACCTTCCATACTCATACCTATTCAAGATATTCATTCCACAACTTGATCCTTCACCCTCTCCATGCATGAGATGGATGACATCATGTGCTAGCATGCTACAACATGTATGCCTAAATGATAGGTCTTCTAACGACCTTGTTGAATGCATCCTACCTATGGACAGGCTTTATAACTTGGACCAAACACTTTGGGTGTTCATGCACTATTGTGGCTCTCCATAACATTTTGGCTCCTTCACTAGGCATTGGCTCCATCTACATTCTCTCATCCATGTAGCTACATGACCTTTCTTTTGCTATATCTATAGCCCATGCCAATCCATAATTTGCACATACTCCTTAAACTCCACTCAACAATCATATACAATGCACATCTCTTCTTGACCTATCCTTCCAACATCATGTAGTCACTAGATCCACACTCAAAGTCCAAACCCAATTCCCTCCTCATTTCACTTCATCGCAATCAACATCTTGAGTCATTGTCATAAGCACCAATCAAGTGCCTTTTTCCCTTTTCTTGCACTATGTAGTGTACTCTGCTTGATGAGAGATTAGTACCTTTCTCCCTCAATGGGCCCTCACTTTATTTCTTTCACTATTAGAATGTCTCCATGTAGTAGCCATAGCCTTCAAAAAGGGCTTCAATTTCACCTATGTTATCATGTGTGCCACTAGTCCACTCCTCGAATTTTCTGCTCACATACAAATATTTCTATACATTCGCACCTCTACTGCAAATTGATGCCCTTCTTCATTGCAGCCAGTGGTACCATACAAATTAAACCCCTCACCCATTTCCTTGCATCTAGTTCAACTGTCACAACACCTCTTACTCTAGGAACACCTTGACACCCACATCTTGTCTATGCCAAAAATTAAAGTATAGCTCTACTTTTATTTGCTCTCCTCACACTGAACTAGCTCTTGTATGCATCAATCCTTTCTCTTCTCTACACTTAAGTAGTCTAAGAGCCTTTATTCCATTTATTGTAAATTGATTACTCACATTATTTTCTCCATTTAGATCTTTTAGACATGGCACTAGGACTATGATACTCTCAATTGGCTCAAAAGATCAATCGACTATCATTAGAGAATACACAATAACCTTTCTTCTCCTTTGTCAAATCCCAAGCACTCTCTATAGTGCATCAAACTCATTTTTACTAATATTGTCCCCATATTCCACAAAATCCACTTCGTTGCACTCATGATAATTCATTATTGCCAGCTGATCCATTTCTTCATATCCAAGCATAGCCACGATGCCAAACTCCGACATTGAAATCATAACATCAGTTTCCTTGTCTGGTAGATTACACTCCAAGCCTTTGATCACGTCATCATATTCCTAGCCTCCTCCTTTGCATGCAAACTTATGCTTCCGACAAGCTCATATCGAACAAACGTAATGTAACCAGTGCGGACAAGGCAATTGATGTTGGAGGCGTAAGATAAGGAGAAAGTAACTTTCCGATTATTATCGCACTCATGAGTTCACTAGGGTGTCTGGACGTACCGCAGTGCACTCTAATGATCGCAGCATGTAATCCTGAGTCCCAACCCCGAGATAAGTAACAGGTATAGAATTAGAGGGCTGATTTGTTGTGTAAACTTGTAGATCGCGCGGTCACAACTCCCTTTCAGCTGATTATAAATTCTATGGCACAAACTGTGCCACGCACTCATCAGTCAATGGGATTCTGTCAACTGCATCACATCACGCTGACAGGGAAGAAAAGATTAGGATTTTAGAATATTGCTCGTGTACTGAGCAGGAAGAAAAGATCAAGATTTAGGAATATTGTTGAGCACCAGCATGCAATTACCCAGAGAGGTAAGGCTCATAGATACATGTATAAAATTGCAATTGCAGTTTATGTATTTTGAAGTGAGCATTTTCATGGTTTTGTGGTTTGAATTCATGGAAATTAACGACTGTATGAAGGTTTTGAAAATTCTTTAAGCATTTGGCTAAGCCTATGCTATAGACACTTCAAAAGATTTCACAAACTTCATTTTTTTCTCATATGTGTTATTAGAAATAGAATTTATGTGTTTTCTAACAGGAATACGTCACTATTTTTTCTATGTGATTCATAAACTCAACTAATTGAACTAATTCTACATAAACAAGTCACTTCATATCAACAAAAAAAATGTATTAAGTTGATCTGCATGTAGATTTGAAAAGATTCCGAAAGAATAGAATAACACAGAATTTTTGGAAAACAATACCACATTTTATGAGTATTTTATAAACAATGCAAATATTCTCCTTATTAATTTTTAATTACAAAATATATGAGATAAAAATCAACTACCTTATTATACAAAATTGTATTGAGATGTTTCCATCTTTATTAGTTTTTAGATGTTTCCTTTATTTTGAGTTTTAGATGTTGCCAAGAAAGGAGTGTGCTTTTTCCTTGTTTCCCAATCAATTAGATGTTTTTGATTGGTGAGCCTTTCTTGGTTGCCCAATTCCTACCTCTTTAGAATGGGAAGCGTCCCAGCTTCCTCTACCAAATTAGGGAAAGTGTGATTCAATGTTTCCATTGTTCATTTGGTATGCATTTGTGTGTGTCCCTTACAACCGACAAGATATGATAACTCAGGGGCCACATTGGCACCCTTGACCAATGCCATTCTACTTGACAAGAGTTTCCCCTGCGAAACAATAGAACTCTTTGCAAGCTTTCCCATAAGAAACAGTGAGTGGTGAGTTGTTGAAATTATTCCTGCATAGAAAGTAGCATGAATTTGAGAACAAGAAAAAGCTTGCTTGTCTACCATGAAATGTCCCACACCAGAGCCCTTCAAATCTTCCACAATAGGGCCCTTCAATGATTACTATTCTTCAATTGTTTGCTTGTTGTTCAATACAGTGTCCATAGTCTACCACAAAGTTGTTGACAGTGGCTTTGCCCCAACTTGTATGGCACTATTGCAACCAGAACTTCAACTTGAGCTTTCATATGTCACCATTGGAGGTTGCATATCCCTTTATAACCCATAGATTTTTATTTCTAGTCTGACCTTTGGCAACAACATGTTTCTTTGATGAATCACGTCTAATAGACAGTTTTCCATCAAGTCAAAATGATGAGGCATTGGATAAGGAAGCACCTAGAATAAAATCAATTTTGTGTTCAATAGAGCATGGGGGATGCAACCCCATAGGTTGGGTGAAGACACTTGCAAATTCTATTTGTAGTGGAGACATGGAAGGAGGTATTGGGTTGGTGTTGTTGGTTGGCTTGACAGAGTGAACCAAACACAAAGAAATGCATTGGTTTATATTGACTTTCTTAATGGGAGTTTTTCCAGTAAGAAGTTGGGTTGATGTGACAACCGAAGATGTGAGCATATAGGTGCGTCCCTCATGGTGCTAGTGGTATTTGTGATCTTTAGCATGATAAACAATGTGTCAACCATGTTCGTATGAAATGCCTAGCAAAAAATCGACACAATCGAGAGGAGAAACATCACATACCATAGTTTCTTGAAAAGGGCCAATAGCAAAGGTGATGGCACAACGTTGGGAGATAATAAGACGAAGGCCTTCCTTTTGGACCCAACCTAACTCATATGTGTTGGGGTGTGGAGTGGTGGGAATGCTAAGGCGATGAACCAAGTCGTATGCCACAATATTATTTTGACTCCCATTGTCGAGGATAAGAGTCACCAACTCATGTTTGATTTCAAAATTACAGGTAAATAGAGTTGTAGCAGAGGCGCCAGCTTCATTAGCAATCATGAGGATGAGAGAGGGATCTATTTTGGTAGGATTGTCAAGAGAAACAACTGCAAGCGAGGTAGGGGAATTTGGTTGCTCTACCTCTGTAAAAAGAGTATTTTTGGGGTGCATATTTTGAAGTGCTCAACAGTATGCAGAGGCATGTGAATTGGTCTTATGAAATGTACACCATGAGGTGTTGGGAGGTGCGGGGGATATGGCAGGGTCAACATTAGAAGGACCAACAAGAGAGGGACCATTTCTAGCTTAAGGAGATCATATTTTAGGAGCCACTTTACATTCCACAACCAAGGCCTGAATAAAGGCCTTGCCCAAGGAAGTATTATCAAACAATTCAAATTCTCGGCGAAAAACCATTAGCATCCCAGAATAAAATTAAATTTAATAATTAATACCTCTTCTGGAGTAGAGATATGGAGTTGAATGCACAATTTTCAGAATACATCAATGTATGCTCCCACTGATTGATTTGGTAGTTGTCGGAGTTACAACCATTTGGCAAGGAGATTCTAGAGATATCCTCAGGGATAAAAGTGTGCTCTTAAGGCCTGACGGAAGTCATTCCAAGATGTGATATGTGTGGATCTAGTCTTTGTTGGTTCTCCGAGCTTGACAACCAAGGATATATTCTCAAGTTGAGTATCCTACCATGTTTGCGCCAAGCCCTCCAACTATAGACTGGTGATTTGAAGCTTCATGTCCTCTTCCATTGTGGGACATGTTTGAAATAGGTGGGGAGACTATGGAACCAAAAATTGACAACCTCTACATTCATTTTTCTCGAGAAATTGAGAAATTTAAAGCGTGTATCTAGTTGCATTTGCTCAGGATGGTGTCTATGTTGCTACAACATAATTAGCTCTTGAAGAGCCATGGCTAAATCATGGACTAGTGAATCCTTTGCTACTAGCCTCATAAGCAACGAAACTAGGCACAAGATCAGATTTTGCACTGAGATTAATGAAAAACATATGTTTGCTCAATTATTTGCCTTATTTGAGAGAATAAATTGTCGGAATATTGAGATTTTATGGTGATAAATAGCAAGGTTTCATATGTGTTGGAAGAGAGCTCATTAATTGACATTGTTGAGTTTCACGACAAACAAAATTAAGATTGTTTTTCTAAGATTTTTTAACACCCAGATCATAAAGCAGCTTAGCAACTATAAGAGTTTTGAATTACTCACATTGTATGAAAACTCTTATGTGAGTTTACAACTCGTAATATTTGGTACATCGGAAAGACAAGAATTGAAAAATACTAATGCTAAAACCCCCATTAAATGAAATATAGGACGTAAACATAAAGAAAGATTGGGTCTTAGCAACTAGGAATGATAAGGTATCCACGTACAAACTCTCTTAAGTGGAGAAAAAGAGAAAAACTAGTAGGAAAAAAAGATCCTCTCCAAAAGAAAAAAAGATAACAGTACTCATATAAACATGGAGCTAAAACTATAGATCTCACATTGATCCAGTGGATATCAAGAACAAAAAACCACTCCAATTAGGTACTATTAACAACATGAATATGAGAGCCAAGAAATTGAATCAGCTTGGTTGATCTCTAAAATAGAAGATGTTGCAGAGGCACAAGAAAGGAAAAAACACTAACAACTTTCTCATAAATGCTTCAAAGAAAGTAGGTGTTGGTAAAAATCCACCAAACAAAGGCTTCAAATAGAAGCAACCACCAACAACGAAACAATGAGACCTGTAGACACTGGAAGGTCCAAACACTAAGTATGGCATACTCAGCTTGGAGGAAAACAAATTGCTTAGTATAGCTCTCCTTGTTAATTTGTATATACTTCAAAAGTTGAACAAAACTCAGTACAACTACTTTCGAAGAAATTTGAACATTATCACCCTTGGCACAAATAAGGAAATACTATCAACAAAACAACAAGACAGCAAGGTCCATTCAATCATATGACTAGACAACAAAGCAATAACAACATTTGTTGTCATCATCAAATTCCCCCACCTCATGAAACACAACTAAGGGAGCAATATAAATCAACAGCGAACAATAAGAACATTGTATGATTGTATGGTTAATGATACATAATAATAATAACTCCACAAACATTTTTTCGAATGATGCGATGACCATCCATCAATCCAACCACAATGAATCTTGATGGTCGATACCAATCCATAATTGAGTCTGTTATGAAACTAGCTCATAAAATATAGAAAAGATAGATGAACCTCTTAAAAATAAGCCTCTTCGAAGGGGCAATCTCCTCTACATTACTCAAATGAATAATTCCTTGATGATACAAATGACAAGACCTCCTTTCTATATATAAGAGTCTAAGGGGTCATAATATAATCAGAGTCGACATAACAATAATAATGTAAGAGCACAATAATAACAATAGTCGGCTTCTATGGGGCACAATAATAATAATATGAGGACTACATGGGTACAACAATATAATAAGGGGATTGTACTAATAACAATAAGGGGATACACTAGTAGTATAGGGGCCTAACATGCCCCTCTCCTTCAAAAAGTGTCGTCCTCAACGCTTGAGTAGTTGCTAATGCTTTTGTATAAAATTCTTGTCCTCCCATGTGGAATCTTCAGTGGGTAAGTTCTTCCACTTGATGATATACACTGAAATTGATCGATTTCGTAGTTGTTGGGTTCTTTTTTCTGTGATTGCTCCAGGTTCCAATATGATTTTTCCTTCCTCTTCAAGTTCTGGCAATATTGTTTGAATTGGGATATTCTGCAACTTTTGAATGAGGGGCAACACTTCTTTGTCCTTCTTCCATTCTTCCCTTACTTCGTTTATCCAATCTGGTTGGATAATAGAAATAGCACAAAACAATGCTTCCACATCCTCATCTTTTCTTGAGATTGCATCTGCAACAAAAATTTTCTTCCCTTTTCTATAGATGATGTCAAAGTCATAATCCAACATATTTGTGACCCATTTTTTCTATTCTTCTAAAGATAATATTTGTTCTAAAAAGTATTTAAGATTATCATGATCCATTTTTACCTTGAAGTGTGTTCCCATTAGGTAAGGTCACCATTTCTTAAGTGCATGTAGTATTGCCAACATTTCCTTCTCATAAATAGCTTGCTTTAGATGTAGCCATAAAAATACCCAACCACCTACATCAAAAAAATTTTGATCTACATGTTGTTTCATTCGATTATGTGCCAAAGTGGTGTTATCCTTTAAAAGTTGGAGAACTTGTTGTTGATGCTCGATGTGATCTTTCACTGCTTGAACCTTTTTCTTCTTGATATGTCCTTCTATCTTGAAAGTTTGAGGAGTGGTAATTTCTTCCGATGCTTTAAAAGATATGATCGGATTCATTTCTTGATGCTCGATGTGATCTTTCAATTCTTGAACATTTTTCTTCTTGATATGTCCTTCTATCTTGATAGTTTGAGGAGTGTTAATTCCGGCCAATGCATTACAAGATATGGTTGGATTCATTTCTTCTTTCTCGATGTGTTCTTTCACTTCTTGAACCTTTTTCTTCTTGATATGTCCTTCTATCTTGAGAGTTTGAGGAGTAGTAATTCTTGCAATGCTTTACAAGATATGGTTGGATTCATTTCTTCTTTCTTTGGGGTTGGGTCCTGGTGTATATCCTGTTCTTTTGATGTTTCTTGATCATTTTCTTCCTCCTCTTCATACTCTATGTAAAATAATTTCTTCTCAGCACACTTATGACCTTTAGTGCATTTGTTATCACAATTGTAACAAAGCCCTTTTTCTCTTTTTTCTTCCAATTGTTGTGGTGTAAGCCTTGTAGGTTGTGGAAGGATAGGAGAAGAAACACTTCCATAATTATAGTCGTGAGTGGTGGGATTCCTTGTTTCCATAATTTCTCTTTCAATTTTTCTTGCACGCCTGAATGCCTTCTCCAATGAATTAGGTTCCCAAAGACGAACGTCATGTTGAATGTTATCCTTTAAAATACCTATGAAGACATCAATCCTTTGCTTCTCTGGAATATCACTTACCCTTATATTCAATTTTTGAAAGTCCTCAATGTGCTCTGCGATTGAACACTTTTGTTTGATATTTATCACTTGGCTAAAGAAGGTGTTTCTCTTGTATCCTCATAATGTGCTATCATTTCCTCCATGAAAATTGACCACGTAACAAGTGGTTTACGAGAACAAAGTCATTTATACCATAAAAATTGATCCGGTTCTAAATATGAAGATGCAATACGTACCTTTTGTAACAATTACACCTAATGTAGATCAAAATATTGCTCCATTTGTAGTATCCAATTTACCAGATCCTTGTCATCAAACTTCCTCATATCACCTTTTCTTGATTTTAGGAGCTCAATCTTGAAACGACTGTAACTTTGTAATTTTCGCTCTTCCAGTTCTGAAATCACGATTTGCAGTAGCCCTCTATGTCCTCTTTCCAATGCCACTAGTCTGATCGAAATTGGATTCTCCAAGAAAGATTTATGCACAATCTCCCAAGATGACCTGATTATATACCTTTTTAGAAGAGTGAACTTGTATGAAGTGCCACGTGTGACTGTTTTGACCTTTGGATCTAAAAACTATATACAAGAAACTACATTATGTTCTATTTCTGTAACTTCTTACAAAATTTCAATTTGATGCTCAGAGAGACAGTTATGACGATTTTCCCAAGGTGACCTGTTTGGAATGTAATTCGGGGGTCTGCAAAAACCCTAAATTCCTCAGACTATATCTCTGAAACTATAGTGAGATAGGATCTGAAATTTGGAGCCGAGGTTCAAACCGATTTCATCTCAAATGGGTTTTTGTTTTAACTTCTAAAACTTCGTAGTGAAAGAGTTATAGCGAAAACCCCATGATGACCTATTTTCGTTGAAATTCTAGAGCTTGCAAAAACCCTAAATTCCTTAGATCATATCTCTAAAAGTATAGTGAGACAAGCTCTGAAATTCGGACCTGAAGTTCAGGGCGAGTTCGTCTCAAATGGGTTTTTTTTTGCTTCTGAAACTCACAGAAAAAAGGTATAGCGAAAATGCCACAATGACTTGTTTGGAGCGGCGAAACCCTAGAATCCAAAGCTCTGATACCAAATGTTATGACACTAGCTCACAAAAGATAGAAAAGATAGATGAATGTCTTAGAAATAAGCCTTCTGGAGGGGGAAACCTCCTTTACATTACTCAAATGAACACTTCTTGGATGATACAAATGACAAGACCTCCTTTCTATGTATAGGAGTCTAAGGGGTCATAATATAATCAGAGTTGACATAACAATAATAATGTAAGGGCACAATAATAACAATAGTGGGTTTTTATGGGGCACAATAATAACAATATGGGGACTACATGGGTACAACAATATAATAAGGGGATTGTACTAATAACAATAATGGGTTACACTAGTAGTATAGGGACCTAACATGCCCCTCTCCTTCAAAAAGTGTTGTCCTCAATGCTTTTCCATTGAACCCTTTTGTTTGAGATTTATCAATTGGCTAAAGAAGGTGTTTCTGTTTGTATCCTCATAATGTGCTATCATTTCCTTCGTGAAAATTGACCACGTAACAAGTGGTTTACGAGAACAAAGCCCTTTATACCATAAAAATTGATCTGGTTCTAAATATGAAGATGCAATACCTACCTTTTGCAATAGTGGTACACCATGTAGATCAAAATATTTCTCCATCTATAGTATCCAATTTACCGGATCCTTGCCATCAAACTTCCTCATCTCACTTTTTCTTGATTTTAGGAGCTCGATCTTGAAACGACTATAACTATGTAATTTTAGATCTTTAGGTTCTGCAATTTCAGTCTGTAATAGCCCTTTGAGTCCTCTTTCTAAATCTGCAAGTCTAATCATAATTGGAATTTCCAAGGAAGATTTATGTCAAATCTCCCACGGTGACCTGATTATAGACCTTTTTAGAAGGCGAACTTGTAGGAAGTGATATGTGTCATTGTTTTGACCTTCGAATCTAAAAAATATGCACAGGAAACTATAGTCTGTCCTTTTTCTGAAACTTCATACGAAATTTAAATATGATGCTCACCAGGTCACTGTTATGATGATTTTCGCCAAGTCACCTGTTTGGAATGTAATTCGGGAGTCTGCAAAAGCCCTAACTTCCTCAGATCATATCTCCGAAAATATAGCGAGACAAGCTCTGAAATTCAGACGCGAGCTTTAGTGTGATTTCAGCTCAAATGGGTTTTTTTCGTAGCTTCTGAAACGTCGCAGAAAAAAAGATATAGCGAAAATGCCACGATGACCTGTTTGGACTAGCGAAACCCTAGAATCCAAAGCTTTGATACCAAATATTATGAAACTAGCTGACAAAAGATAGAAAAGATAGATGAACGTCTTAGAAATAAGCCTCTTCGAGGGGGCAACCTCCTTTACATTACTCAAATGAGTAATTCTTGGATGATACAAATGACAAGACCTCCTTTCTATATATAGGAGTTTAAGGGGTCATAATATAATCAGAGCCGAATGTAAGGGCACAATAATAACGATAGTGGGCTTCTATGGGGCACAATAATAACAATATGGGGACTACATGGGTACAACAATATAATAAGGGGGTTGTACTAATAACAATAAGGGGTTACACTAGTAGTATAGGGGCCTAACAAAGTCTTTCACGTTGTTTCTACAATGATCTTAATATATAACTACCAGGTTTCCAATTCCTACATAAACTCCTTTGAGATGAAGACTTTGAATTTTGTTGACAAGGACATGAACAACCATATTATCAATTTGTGCAATATGGTTAATAGGGGATTGGTCTTCCAGTAACTCAATTTGAACTCCACCTTAGAAAAAGACACCTCCCCAGATTCAACAAGATCAGATGTACGCAATGAGACCAAAACTGCAACATATCCAAGATCTACTTCAAATAGTTGCACTTCAAGGAAAATAGGGATAGAAATGTCCTCTCTCTCTCTCTCTCTCTCTCTCTCTCTCTCTCTCTCTCTCTCTATAATATATATATATATATATATTATATAATTTAAAGATCCTCTAGCCAAATGTAGTCATATTTTGACCATGAAAACCCATAATTCTTCTAGCTTCACCTGTAACAAAATGGCTTATGTGCTACTAGCAAGTCATAAGCAACGAAACCAGCCACAAGGTCAGATTCTGCATTGAGATTAATGTAAAACAGATGTTTGCCCAATTATTTGCCTCATTTAACAAAAGAAATGGCCGGAATATTGGGATTTTATGGTGATAAATTGCAAAGTTTCATATGTGTTGGAAGAAAGCTTAGGAATCTATATCGGTGAGTCTAACAACCAACAAATTAAGGCTTGCTTTGCAAAGAGTTTTGAAGGAAACAAATACACAATTTTCCAATGGGCATTAAATGAACGGGATTGTATATACCCATCATTAAATTACTAGCCTACTAAACTCTATACAGCGCTGCTCATTTAATGCCCATTAACAAGCTACTTATTTTCAGCAATTTCTAATACCCCAATCATAATTTATCATAAAATATAATAAATTATGTATTAAATATATAATATATAACTAAACCATTTTTCATTATTTACCAAATTTACAGAAAACTACCTCAATGAATTAGTGACATCATCATTTTTGGTACAATACACTCTCAATGAACTAGTTTAGACTTTCAAATCAGAAATATATTTACAATTAATTTTAAATATATATTAATTTTATCAAACATATATTTTTACTGGAAGAGATTATTTCATAGTTAAATCTATTTCGACTCAAAAGCGATTTCTGTACAAATTTCTTGAGATCGGATGATAATTGGAGTAAAACTAATCTTCATCTTAAGATATTTGATGATAATTGGAGTAAAAGTAATCTTACTATTAAGATATTTGGTGAGCATATTTCTTATGCATAAAAATCCAAAAGTTGAAACCCCACCCACGTCTAAAAGTGCTAAAAAGGCTCTAAAATCCAAAAGTTGAAACCCCACCCACGTCTAAAAGGGCTAAAAAGGTCCACCCACGTCTAAAAAGGCTCGAAAGTGAGCATCTCTCCTTTTACTTTTTCAAAACTGTAATGAATTTGATTCTAATGTTTACTTTTTGCAAAATAATTATGCACGTTGTTCAGGATATCCGGTGGATATTCGTGGATATGGATATGCATCACCTAATGAGCTTTGCAATGACAAAACATACCATGCCCAAGTTGTCAGAGATGGACCCACAGACTTTATCAATGACAAAACATACCATGCCCAAGTTGTCAGAGGGGGACCCACAGACTTTATCAACTTCTCTTCATGGCTTACATTATCAGGCCGTTTATCTTTGGATGTGAGTGAAAATTTCATTTTTTTAGTTTAACAGGATTATGTTTTGACATTTTTTATTAATAATTTATTTTGAGATGTACCAAAACTTCTCATATAAGATTTTATTATTAAATATTTTATCAATGTAATGATCTAATGATTTGATTTTTGTTTTTTAATATACAACTCAGTATGGAGAGATGTGTAAGTTTGTTTATCCATCCATGCCCCTTTAAAATTAAAAATAAAAAATTAAAAATTATGTTCTAAATAGAAAATATAATGTCTACTACAATTAAAAAATGAATATGTAGTAAAGATAAAAATTTAAAAAAATAAATAAATAAATAAAAATAGAACTTATACTATTTTCAAAAATATTTCAACCAAAAAATTTAACTAAATTATTTGAATATCTATATTTAACTCATATATATATATATATATATATATATATATATATATATAATTTATTTAGTGCTATATATACTCTATTTAGCATTCAAAAATACAATTTAAACAATGAAAAATAACACATTGTATTTTGCACTCTGAAAAAATTGCACTTAAAGAAATTTGATCCCTCTTGGCTCATGTTAAATCCATATTTAAAATGGATCTATGCTGGTTTATAGTATGCAAATGTCATTGCTCCATAAATTCTCTATCTGCTGTTTTAACAATTACATTATTGCTACTAAATACAAGATCAAATAACAAGCAACGTTATAAAAATTCGGCATAGTCTAGCAAGGACACAATTTCACAATAAATTTTAGCTGGAATTTGCGATAAATCCAACTATAAAAAAAATTGAATCTAACTATAAAACTGTTTCAATCATATTTTTAATGATGTAAATAGATTTAATACCATCAAAAATCCTATAAAACTTTAAGTTATAACCTCAATTTCTAAAAATATCCACCAAATTCATATCATGTGAAAAGTTCCATTGTTTTGAACTTGTTAAAAACGGCTAAAAATTCACCTTTTTCTTCTTCTATCAAAGAAGCAACGAATGTCTTTCCAGTTCTGTTTATAGAAAGTCAATCGTGTGGACGGAGGCACCACCAAGTGTCATCACTTTGGACTTGCCACGTGCGTAGAGTTTCCAAGCGCTTTTAATATTCTGTGACAACCATAGTGGCTGTAGGGTTATATAACCGTCGCTTTTCGATGTGTTTCTAACATCTCAGATGCTCTGCAGAGCCATTTCTGCTTTGAGTTTTACTCTGCAATTCCTTGGCCTGAAATTTTTTTGTTCTGTGGAAGATGTCTGAGGAGAAACATCATCATCATCTGTTCCACCACAAGAAGGAAGATGAAAACGACAACCCCCCTTCGGAGGTTGTTTACTCTGAGACCACCACAGCTTATGGCGATGAGGTGATCCAAAGCGCAGATGTGTATGCTACTGGCAATGTTAATTCTGATGAGTATGAGAAGGCAAGGAAGGAGGAGAAGCATCATAAGCATATGGAGGAAGTGGGTGGACTGGGAACTATGGCCACCGGAGCCTTTGCACTCGTAACTCTCTTTACCTTTTTATTCCTTCATTCATTCTCAGATCCACCTTATATGTCTCGACAATGGCGATCTAATACTATGTGATCAGTTTTTACTGAAATGGAACACTGTTTGGTCAAATTCTGATTAACTGTTGTTGTCGTGTATTTCTAATGATTTGCAGCACGAGAAGCACGCAGAAAAGAAGGATCCAGAGCACGCTCACAGGCACAAGATTGAAGAGGAGATTGCAGCAGCAGCTGCGGTGGGAGAAGGGGGTTACGTCTTTCATGAGCATCACGAGAAGAAGGAATCCAAGGAAGAAGCAGAAGAAGCTCAAGGAAAAAAGCATCACCACCTATTCTAGCTACCTCTGCCCTCTGCCTCTCTTGAATCTAAAATAATGTTGTTCATCTTTCTCTGTTGGTTGAATTTGGTGGTGTTGTTTTGAGATTCAAATCAAGCTGATGTCATATAGTATAACTGGTCTTTTCTTTCTGGTGTATTTGCTATCTTAATCGTATCTTTCTCATCCGATCATATGTATTGATCGTAGTGAATATATATAAATATGAATGGTATTATGAGTGACCTATTGTTATGAAATTATTGCTATTGATGTATGAATGGAGCTTCCGACTTTTCAGTACTGTTTTTTTTGCAGTATGAGTATGTAGCTAGCTAACATTGGCATCATGTATGTAGCTAGCTGTGTCGCTTTCCAACTGTAGTAATTACAGCATTAATTACAATATAGTACCTTTGGCAAGTGTAAATTAAAATAGAGATTATTAAAAATATATTTATGAAATTCATGTATTTGTATTTAAAGATATCTCTAATTAAAATAGAGATTATTAAAAATATTTAATTATTTAAAAAAAATAAAATATTATTTATTAAAATTTATATTTATTAACAGAGATAAGTTCTGGAGGTTTTTTTTTTATTTTGATGAAGAAAAAGAGTCTCAATTTTTCTAGGGCTTGGGAGTTGCTATAAACAATTAGGCTTATTATCTTGCTCTATGGCAGGGCTTGGATTTGGCTCTCTTTAAAGGTATTTGTCATCTATCAGTTTTTGAAGACTCTAAGATCATCATACAACAAGTAGGCTTAGTATCTTGCTCTGTGGCAGGGCTTGGATCTGGCTCTCTCCAAAGGTATCCATCATCTATCAGTGTTTGGAGACTCGAAGATCATCATACAAAAAGTGATAAAATGTAGAAAAAACAATGATCAAGTATTTCCCCAATAATACATCAAATTAAGTTATTGGCACAAAAAATTAGCTCGATTGAATTTATCATATAAGAAGTAAAGACTCTAAGATCATCATACAAAAAGTGATAAAATGTAGAAAAAACAATGATCAAGTCTTTCCCCAATAATACATCAAATTAAGTTATTGGCACAAAAATTTAGCTTGATTGAATTTATCATATAAGAAGTAACGTCAATGAGGTTGTGGATTCCCTAGCCAACCAGGGCATGCAATTATCACAGGGAAAAAGAAGGTTTGATAAAGATACTATAATACCCAAGGCTATTCCTTAACAATGTCAAGTCTAGCTGAATTGGTTATGTTGTCCAGGCAAGCCAAGCAGGGGACAAGGTATTGGATCATTTTTTTTAATCTCATAGTTCTTAATCATACTACCATTTTAATTGAAATGAAGTGAAGGCTATGGGAGGGCATAGAGATTCGTGTCAATCAAGATAGGTGGGATGGACGTAAGTACTATTAGCATGCACGTAAAAGTTATGTATTTGTAGCTTACACATACATGGCCCATACACACACTAAAATCAACCCATTTAATACATAATTCATGTATGCTCACAGCCAAATAGACATTGTTTTAAATCCCATGAGGAATTAATCAATAATCTATGCTAATAAATTAGCAATTATTTATTAGTGACAATAATTCAATGAAATAAATATTATATCTAAACAATCACAATTGAACTAGACGTAGCAATTATTTATTAGTGATAATAATTCAATGAAATAAATATTATATCTAAACAATCACAATTGAACTAGACGTAGAGCATGTTAAAGAAAAAAAATAGGCACTAAATTTATATGGGTAAGCTCAATATCACTTTAAACTAAACAAAAGCATTCTTCCTCTTTAACTTACTTTCAATTTCTAGATATCAACTTTCCATTATAGGATTATACTCGAGCATAAATTATATTGACCTAACTCTAGATAGGACACATAAGTGGAAGTATTGACTACCTTGACCAAGCTTATCCAATAGGTAACTAGCGGTTTCCATCACACGTCTAAGGGAGTATGACATTCTCCCATGACTCTGAGTTTTAAATAATTCATGTTGGGAAATGCCTCCACTAAGCTAGTTGGATATCAACGACCATCCACCTCCTCCACCTAATCAAAATGGTCATTACTTGTTTTTTCATCATTAGTAGTTTATGAGCCATTGGTTTTGGAAAATAGTGGTATACACCCATGGTTTGTAAAGTGGAAGAAAAATAATAATAAAATGGTGAAAAGTTATTGTCATGATGATGCAAGAGCATCCAGCTAAGGGTGGTCATGGCTGGAGTATTTGTCTTTGTAGACTGGAAGGAGTTTTAGTTAGTTTATTTTTTTAAGTTACATTTAAATTTCTAGTTAACAGCATTTAGGACTTTACACTAAGTTTAAGGTTGTCCCGGCCCACTATTTATTTTTATTTACTGTTCTTTTTATTTTTAATATATTGTTTCAAATTAACTTTAGAGTACAGACAAGGATGAACAGTTGTCAATGAATAACCAAAATGTAACTACTGACAGTTTAAATAACTGTACAGTGATCTTTAAGAAGGAAGGAAAAAGCCACTGTAATCATCCATCATAGTATTCAATAAAAAGAAGCACGCAATCATTTTGAGAAGCAAGAAAATCTGAGTCCATATATTGCAGCCTAAAGTTATTTCTTTTTTTTTCCTCTTAATTAATTAAGTTCATCTACCCATTTCCTAACAATGACAGAGAGCGAGAAATTATCACAAAGGCAAGAAGGAAATGCGGTCGAGTTCCATAAATCAACAGAGAGGGTTTGCAGAAGATTCGAGTACAATTACCAACAAGAAAGAAACAGGCATCTGCAGGTACCAACAAACTTGTATCATTCACATTTACTATTTTCTTTTCAAAATCTCTGTGTATATATAGATATCAAAAAATTTACAGCTCAAGATACAAATATCAAGTCACAGACAAGCTACGGGACCGAATAATGAAACAGAGGTCATCCATAACAGTGTCAAATATAACTACGAGTTCATAAATTAACCACAGAGCCGACATAATTACAATTTCATAAGTTAACCGCCCAAAGGCATAAATGCACAGAACCATGAAACAGTGAGGATGAAGCCACAACCGTCAACAACAGACCAAGTGAAGACTACCAACAGCAAAAACTTCGAAACAGACAGTCAGAGAAATGAAGAGGCACGACCCTACCCGATACAAGAGCGTAGGTGTCAGGGCAAGAGGCCGGTGGCCGACGAGCCCAATTATTCACCTGTAGTGGCCACCAAATAAGGTCGTAAGAATCCAGGAAATAGAACCACAAAAAGAAATTGAAAACAGGGATGAGGGTTAAGGAGAGCTCAATTACCAGAGGAGTCGAGCCCTTGCAAACGGAGGAAGGAAGTCGTAGCTCAAGGTCATAGTCACCAGAGCGCCCACTGCTCACAAGGAGTGAGAAGAATTAGTAATAGTAGCAAACGAAGCAGAACCATAAAGCATGGAAGGAGAGCTTACCTTTGTTCGAATGTCGAATGAAAGCTGAGAGTCGAGCCACCCCACGATCATGACCTACAACAAAACATCAAGCTTACAGTCAAACAGCGAGATGAAAGCCTTGAAGATAAAAGTATAATCGAAACCACACAACGACAAACAAATTTATAGAGTCGAGGCAACCCAAGAGTATAGCCGAAGTAGCGCCCGTAGAGCCACAAGGTAGGTGGCCAACACAGGACCCATAAACGGGTGGAGTACCTTACAGAAGCCGAGGGTTTCATTCCCATGAAGCCGAGATTCGAATAAATACACAGGACCGATAAACAGAGGAACATCGCAGCCACAGCCAAGCCATACAGCCTTGGAAAAGAAGAGACCAGCGTACAGCTAAGACCCACAACTACAGGAACCATAATCATACCCAGGGTCGAACTAATAGAAACCAAAGACAGTGACCAGGGGTCCCAGACCCGAAACTTCAGGACCGTCCTCAAAACACGAAACATTACCAGAGCTTGCAAACAGAAACCGTCACGGAGAACCATCCCCAGAACAGGATAACTGAAACCCTCGTGGAGCAACAGCCAGAACCCAGTAGCAAAGACCTCACCTCGACGGAGCAGCAAAGCATTGGAACAGCAATAGAATGACAAAGGTTAGGGTTTCTTTGGTATAGTGAAGAGGAGCGAGAAGTGAAGCCCGTGGACAGGATAGTTGTCCTCACAACATTAACTTAGTACCATGCCATAAAACCAATCAACCATAAAAATCATCCATGCAATCACACATTAATTATATGTCGTAAGTGATCAGGGCTGGTCCCATCAAATTTGGTATCAGAGTAGGTTAGGGTTAATTTTTTTTTACAAAATGGAAGTCAGAAGAAGAGGTCGTGGTAGAGCTATTCGAAGAGTAGCAAATGAAGGATTGAGAGAAGAGATTAGGATCCTAAGTGCCTGTTTGGCAATAGTAGAAGCAAGAAGGAGAAGGGATCCGAAAGGAGGGGATGACAGTGAGGAAGAAGCTGTAGTTACGACAGATGGATCAGATGAGGAAGGACCTGAAATTAAATTGTTAAGGTCAGTTTTATTGGCTAGCAGTAAGCCAAAGCCTGAGATTTCAAACTATGATGGTAGTTTGTCCACAGAAGTGTTGTTGGACTGGATCAGTGAGTTAGACAAATACTTTGAATGTGAGGAGATTAGAGAAGATAGAAAAGTTAAATTCGTTGCCACCAAGTTGAAAGGACATGTAGCCTTATGGTGGGACAGTGTCCAAGAAGAGAGGAGAAAATCAAATAAGCCACCCATTAAAAAGTGGACCATAATGGTCACCAAAATGAAGGGTAAGTTTTTGCCCAAAGATTACCAGATTGCTCTGTATCGGTAGGTGCAGAATTTGAAACAGAGAGGAATGACTGTGAAAGAATATACTGAAGAATTTTATTGGGTGAATCTCAGAGCAGGTTACGTTGAAGACACCCCAAAAAAAACAGTGAGGTTTGTAAATGGCTGAAGGCTGGAGATATTGGACGAGATAAGTATTCTTTCTCCAAAAACCATAGAGGAAGCATACCAGAGTGCCTTGAAGGCAGAAGAAAAGATCACTAGGAAGAAGAACGCCAGAAGAGGATGTGGATCTGGCAGAGGGAAGGCACAATCCTTTGGCAGAGGTAGGACTGCCAACAACAATGAAGAAGGCAGAAGTTCAAAGACCTCAGGGACAGCAGAAAAGGAAGGTAGCACTAGGGGAGGAAGGCCATACCAGCGAGGAAGGGGTAATGGCAGAGGCAAAGGAGCTGCCTACCAGTGTTACAAGTGCCACAAGTGGGGGCACAGGTCCTTTGATTGTCCTGAAGGTGAACAGGTTGGACAAAGAGGAGAATATGTTGCTCAAACAGAGGAAGCAGAGGCACCACCCCAAGAGGTAGAGAATGTACTAGAGACAAGAGAGGCCTTAGTCTTAAATAAGGTACTATTGAAACCGACAAAGGAGACAGCTGACCAAACCTAGAGAAAGGCATTATTCTAGACTGTGTAAGTCACATGGAAAATGTTGCAAACTGATTATAAACAGTGGAAGCATTGATAACCTGGTTGCTACAGAGATGGTGGAGAAATTGGGTTTGAAAATGTTAAAGCACCCAACTCCCTATAAGGTGTCTTGGTTACAGAAAGGACATCAACTGCTAGTTGATGAGCAGTGTGAGGTGGAATTCCATATTGGCAAGTATAGGGACAAGGTAACTTGTGATATCATGCTCGTGGACGTGTGTCATATTCTGCTAAGTAGACCATGACAGTATGACCAAAAAGTTGTTCATGAAGGAAAAACAAACTGCTATAAGTTTGTCAAGGATGGGATTAAACATACACTAGTACCCACCAAGGAAGAAGAAATAGCATAAACTAGTGAGACAAAAGTGTTGCTGATGGGGGGAAAAGGATTTTTACAAAAGATTGAAGATAATGAGATAAATTATGCCGTTGTAAGGAGACCAAGAGCAGTGTTGTTGCATACTGAAATTTCTGACTTACCTGAAGAAATCCAGGATTTGTTACAGGAATTCAGCGACATTGTGGTGGATGATTTATCGGATAAGTTACCACCAAAGCGAAGTATCATTCATCACATAGATTTCATCCTCGGAGCTAGTTTACCAAATAAAGTTTCTTACTGGATGAGTCCTAATGACAACGAAGAGATCAGGAAGCAGGTACAGGAATTGTTGGACAAAGGATTGATGCGGGAAAGTTTAAGTCCCTGTGCAGTTCCAACAGTTTTAGCTCCCAAGAAAGGAGGCGAGTGGCGGATGTGTACCGATTCAAGAGCAATAAATAAAATTACTATCAAGTACAGGTTTCCATTGCCACGAATGGATGACATGATGGACTGCTTGAGTGGAGCAGCATATTTTTCGAAAATAGATCTAAAGAGTGGATACCACCAGATTAGAATAAGAGAGGGGACGAATGGAAAACAACTTTCAAAACTAATGAAGGTCTGTATGAATGGCTGGTGATGCCATTTGGGTTGAGTAATTCCCCTAGCACTTTCATGCGCCTAATGAGCGAGATGTTGAAGGAGTTCATTGGAAAATTCGTGATTGTGTATCTTGATGATATACTGATTTTCAATAAGACCAAGGAAGAACATTTTCGACACGTTAGATATGTTTTGGAGAAGTTATAGCAAAATAAGTTGTCGATAAAATGAGTTGAAAATGGACATAGAAAAAATTACAGCTATAATCAGCTGGCCATCCCCTAAGAACCTGTTCGAAGTTCGGAGTTTTCACGGGTTGGCAAGTTTCTATCGCAAGTTTATAAATAATTTTAGTGGAATCTGCGCACCCATGTTGGATACCATCAAAAAGGCCAGTCAGCCTTTCCATTAGATTGAAGCTGCAGAGAAAAGTTTCCAGATATTGAAGAAGAAGATTATTGAAAGGCCAATTTTGAGATTGCCTGATTTTAACAAACTTTTCCAAGTTCGTTGTGATGCCAATGGTATAGCCATTGGAGCCTTACTCAACCAGGAAGACAAACCAGTAGCTTACTTCAGTGAAAAATTAAATAAAAGTAGGCAAAAATACACATCTTACAACAAGGAGTTTTATGTCATTGTCCAAGCATTGAAGCATTGGAGACATTATTTGGTGGGTAATGAGTTTGTCTTGTTTTCTAATAATTTTGCATTACAGTATGTTATGCAGCAGCATAAGCTAAATCATAAACATGCAAAATGGGTTGAGTAATTGTAGAGTTTTACATTCGTATTGAAGCATATCAATGGTCAAGCCAACAAGGTAGCAGATGCACTAAGCAGAAGAGTTTTACTCTTACAAGAGAGCATGATACAAGTGTTGATTTTTGAACACCTAAAGGACTTGTATCAAACCGATGCAGATTTCAAGGAGGCTTATGAAGCCTGCCAAAATCCCTTGTTGAGGAATAATAGTCCATGGCTAGACTATAACTTATAGGAGGAGCTACTATTCAAGGGAGGGCAACTGTGTATTCCAGAATGTTCGATGAGGGAGAAAATCATTCGAGAAAAACATAGTGGAGGTCTAGCTGGACATTTCGGCATTGATAAGACCTTGGATCAGCTCAGTCATTTTTACTACTAGCCGAAGATGCGAAGAGACGTGCAACGATATGTAACCAGGTGTAAAGTGTGTCAATTGGTGAAAGGGCACAGTCAGAACACGAGGTTGTATACACCTTTGCCTATTCCAAATAGACTGTGGGACTCAGTCAGTCTGGACTTTGTCTTGGGTCTGCCAAAAACACAGCGGGGTTTTGACTCCATCATGGTGGTGGTGGACCGTTTCTCCAAGATTGCACACTTCATCCCTTGTAGGAAAACCAGTGATGCCACCCATGTAGCACACTTGTTTTTCACTGAAATTGTCAGACTGCACAGCTTCCCCAAGTCCATTGTTTCCGACAGCGATGTGAAATTCACAGGACATTTCTGGCGCACCTTGTGGAAAAAGCTAGACACAAAGTTAAACTTCAGCTTTGCTTATCACCCACAGACTGATGGGCAGACGGAGGTGGTGAACAAGAGTTTAGGAAACCTGCTATGGAGTCTAGTTGGGGAAAATTCACGAATGTGGGATCGTGTACTTGCCCAAGTGGAATTTTCTTACAACGATTCACCAAATTGAAGCACGGGAAGTAGTCCTTTCCAAATCTTGTATGGAATGCATCCTCGAGGAGTGCATGAGTTACGAGATTTGGGACAGTCAGAAAGAAGGAGTGCTGACAGGGAAGATCTCGCAAGAGAAATTAACGACCTACATGAGCAGGTGAAGTCAAAATTATAGGACAGTAGTCAAAGGTATAAACAGAAAGCAGATCTGAAAAGACAGGAGGTACAATTTAACATAGCGGATAAATTCCTAGCGCATCTGTGCAGAGAAAAATTCCCTAAGGGTGAATACAATAAGTTTAAGTTTAAGAAAATTGGACCTTGCAAAATTTTGCGTAAGTTTTCTGCAAATGCCTATGAGCTGCAATTGCGTTCAGGTATAGGAATATCGCCCATCTTTAATGTGGCGGATTTATTCCCATACATTGCCAGTCCTGAAGGGGACAGTTCGGTGCAGCAAAATCGGGATACCCAGGAAGATAGTAGTTCGTGGATGAGACAAATGCCTTCAGCTCAACCACTTGAGATTGAAGGAATCCTCGATACACAGGTGGCTAGGTGGACTCGAAGAAAGGAGTGCCTACAGTACCTCATCAACTGGAAGAACCATCCCATTGAGGACAATTCGTGGCTTGACGCAGGTCAGATACAACGTGCAGGGTATTCTATCAAGGAGTTCATGGACTGGAGCCATGAATTTTCATCTACCCCAGGAGCCTGATGCAGGAGCATCCAGGTAAGGGAGGTCATGGCTAGAGTATTTTTCTTTGCAAATCGGAAGGAGTTTAAGTTTGTTTCTTTTTTTAAGTTACATTTAAATTTCTAGTTAACAGCATTTAGGACTTTACACTAAGTTTAAGGCTATCTCAGCCCACTGTTTATTTTTATTTACTGTTCTTTTATTTTTAATGGATTGTTTCAAATTAACTTTAGAGTACAGAAAAGGATGAACAGTTATCAATGAATAACCAAAATGTAACTACTAACAGTTTAAATAACTGTATAGTGATCTTTAAGAAGGAATGAAAAAGCCATTGTAATCATCCATCATAGTATTCAATAAAAAGAAGCACGCAATCATTTTGAGAAGCAAGAAAATATGAGTCCATATATTGCAGCCTAAAGTTATTTCTTTTTTTTTCCTCCAAACTTAATTAATTAAGTTCATCTACCCATTTCCTAACAGTGACAGAGAGCGAGAAATTATCACAGAGGCAAGAAGGAAACGTGGTCGAGTTCCATAAATCAACAAAGAGGGTTTGCAAAAGAGTCAAGTACAATTACCAACAAGAAAGAAACAAGCATCTACAAGTACCAAAAAACTTGTATCATTCACATTTACTATTTTCTTTTCAAAATTTCTGTGTATATATAGATATCAAAAAATTTACAGCTCAAGATACAAATATCAAGTCACAGACAAGCTACAGGATTGAACAATGAAATAGAGGTCATCCATAACAGTGTCGAATATAACTATGAGTTCATAAGTTAACCACAGAGCCGACATAATTACAATTTCATAAGTTAACAGCCCGGAGGCATAAATACACAGAACCATGAAACAGTGAGGCTGAAGCCACAACCCTTGACAACAGACCAAGTGAAGACCACCAACAGAAAACACTTTGAAACAGACAAACAGAGAAACGACGAGGAACGACCCTACCCGATACAAGAGTGTAGGTGTCAAGGCAAGAGACCAACAGCCGGCGAGTCCAGTTATTCACTTGCAGTGGCCACCAAAAAAAACCGTAAGAATCCAGGAAATAGAACCATAAAAAGAAATTGAAAACAGGGATGAGGGTTAATGAGAGCTCACTTACCAGAGGATCCGAGCCCTTGCAAATGGAGGAAGGAAGCCGCGGACCAAGGTCATAGTCACCAGAGCGCCCATTGCTCACAAGGAGCGAGAAGAATTAGTAATAGTAACAAACGAAGCAGAACCATAAAGTATGGAAGGAGTGCTTACCTTTGTTCGAATGTCGGATGAAAGCTGAGAGTCGAGCCACTCCACAACCATGACTTGCAACAAAATGTCAAGCTTACAGTCAAACAACGAGATGAAAGCCTTGAAGACAAAAGTATAATCAAAACCACTCAATGACAAACAAATTTACAGAGCCGAGGCAACCCAGGAGTATAGCTGAAGTAGCGCCTGCAGAGCCACAAGGTAGGCGGCCAACACAGGACCCATAGATGGGTGGAGTACCTTGCAGAAGCTGAGGGTTTCATGCCCACAAAGTAGAGCTTCAAATCAATACACAGGATCGATAAACAAAGGAGAATCGCAGCCACAGCCGAGCCATACAGCCGCAGAAAAGAAGAGACCAATGTACAGCTAAGACCCACAACTACAGGAACCACAATCATAACTAGGGCTGAACTGACGGAAACCAAAGACAGGGACCAGGGGTCCTAGACCCGAAACTTCAGAACCATCCTCAAAACAGGAAACATTACCAAAGCTTGCAAACAGAAACCCTCATAGAGAACCATCCCCAGAACATGATAACTGAAACCCTCGTGGAGCAATAGCCAAAACCCAGTAGCAGAGACCTCGCCTCGACGAAGCAGCAAAGCACTGGAACAGCAATAGAATGACAAAGGTTAGGGTTTCTTTGGCATAGTGAAGAAGAGGGAGAAGCAAAGCCCGTGGATAGAATAGTTTTCCTCACAACATTAACTCATCAGTACCGCGCCATAAAACCAATCAACCATAAAAATCATCCATGTAATCACACATTAATTATATGTCGTAAGTGATCGGGGCTGGTCCCATCACATGATCATTAATTAATTTTTAACCTTTAGTGGTTTATGAGCTTGTGGTTTTTGTAACCCATGGTATTCACTCGTAATATTTGAAAATAAAACAAAAACAATAATAAAATAGTGAAAATACATGACTTTTAGGTGAAAAGGCGCCATTGAGAAATATATATGCAGACATTCTTATTTGTAGAGAGACATCTTGTTCCTCCATGCTCTAGCTACAAAGTATTTTTCTATTTAATAAAGAATTAGGTTCTTACCACATCATTATTCTCTCTACTGTATTTGTGTTTTTATTTGTGCCACATTTCCTTTCCTACCTTTCATTATGTTTCTTATGTAATCTAGATCAGTGGTATTGGAGCAATTGTATCCTTATGGTTTCTCGACACATGTCCTTGCCAAGGGTAAGGTATACAGAGTTGGGTCTCAAGCTAGTTTCACTTGGGAATGACCACTCTCTAGCCCATGTGACCTCCCATGGTGGAAGAAAAGAAAGATGATGGAGCATGAAATCATTTCAAGATGTTGCTCGAGGAAGCCATTTTGTGATAAAGGAACGAATGATGGACAATTTCACTCAAATCCTTCAACAACTATTAATGGAAACTAATGCATGTTTGACAAGCATCCATTTGAGATTTCTAATATCCTTCAAGGTACAAGTTAATTTGGTATCTCCTTATTTGAAGGCTAGATAGATAGAGAAATAGTTTAATCTACTCAATATTTATTGTTCTATCCAAAAATATTTTATGGCGAAAAGATTAGCTTCACACTCCTTAAATTCTTCCCTCGTGTTAAATTTTGATGGAAAGGTTACTTGGAGATACACACCATGAATGAATATATGTCATTTTAGAGAGAACTCATCTAAACAACCTTTGCAGATACCCTCAAAGAAGAAATCTAAATTGTTGGAAGCTATGATTTCCAGTACATGAGATGGACAAATTTGCATCAAGAGAGAGACTAGACAATACTAGAGTATCATAGTGGCCTACACAAGTACATCCAAACAAAGATGTATTTCTTGGACATATACAAACTAGGATTTGCTTATCATTATGCCATCAAAATTGAGAAAAATCTCAAGCAAATGAATAAGTGGGATTTTGGATCTACAAATACACCACAACAAAAGCATGGAAAAGGTAGCCCTAACTCATACAAAAAAGGATAGAGAAAAGAGAGAAAATCTAAATAAAAATGATCTAAACCACCAACAAAGAAGGGTGATGGGAAGTCAAAGAAGAACACTCGAAAGTATTGTAGTTCTGTAAAATCCCCTGGCATAGTATTGATGAATTTCACTCAAAATAGTCATTGTTGGTTGAGCTCAAAGGAATAATCGAACCATAACTTGACATTTAATTCAAATCATAATAAAGAGAATAAATCATCAATGCATAACCTAGTGTTATCATTGTGATCACAATGATCCAACTAGAATAACTAGAGGAGCCTCAAGAGGGGGAGCACCTCTTCCACTCACAGATGTAGGTGAACAGGATCCCATTGCATTTCATTATTAATAGCAAGGTTCAAATAACTTGATATCAACCAAGTTTTTTAAAATAATTTAGTTGCCAACAATGCCACACCCTCAATTGTATACCATCAAATGGTTGAGCCAAGGACAATAATTATGCTTCAACCAACAATGTTACCTATCCTACAAGATAAATCACTTCAAAGATGAGGTATTGTGCAACATTTCCCCACTCGAAGTTTGTGATGTTATTTTAGGACAACCCTATGTGTAAATGTGATTTTATTTGTGAATCATGACCTTGTAGTATCATTGTTACTCTTGAAAGTCATCCCTATATGATACTAAAAGTAGTCCCGACAATTACAATTTCAATACTTAGAAAAATATTTCCAAAAGAAAATATCACATACTACCAAGTTTTTCCTCTCCATGGATCAATCAAAAGGTGAACATAAGGTCACCATGACCACCACAACTTCAACACAAGGTCTCTATACACAGAAGAAGCAAGTGAACAAGATTGTAGAAAAGTAAAGTGACATATTCATTTTACCTAAAAGGGTTCCTGTATAATACTAGGTCAAACATCCACATACATTGATCCAAGTGGATGTTGGTGGCCACCCACCTATCACATTTGGACCCCCACAACTGTTTCTTTCAGTTTTTCAGTTTCCTTAATTATAGCACAGTTTACTATTTTTAGCAATTTTTCGGGTCCTAAACTTCCGGAGCCGTTTTGAGGCCCTAAACGACGTTTTTTGGGAAATCTACTGCCAAGATTTTTCTGTCAAAAGCTCTTCATTTTTGTTGTAGTCCTCAGAGAGATCTTTCCAATGGGCTATCATGCACGTCAAACGGAGATAATATGACCAATTCGCGACCCCGGGAAGTTGGTTGTCCAACTCATCCCAAAATGGGGCCCACAATTTGGCGTTTCATCTTCTAGGGTTAGGTTTTGGGATGTGAAGGGTTTCCCATTGTTTCTCAATAATAAATAGGCCTTCGAGCCTCATTGTAACACAATTCAGAATAGTTCAGAGGCATGTAGCCGCCACATCTCTTCTCAGAGATAAGCTACCATCGCCCTAGCTGGTTTATTTCCATTTATGTTTGTAAGCACATTTCAATATTTTACAGTAATGGAATGAAGTATTATTTCTGTTGCATATCTGTCTTTATGGTTATCTCTATATTTTATTGTGTTCCTATTTAAGTTTGGATCATACGTGGGGATGAGAGTTTTCAATATGTTCAACATAGCTATAATGGAGATTTCCATAGATTTATTAGACATATCCATTTTCAATCATGCTTGGCATTCCAACTATTGTCTCGCATTGATGCAACTCTAACAGTTGCAGTTTCATTGATAGAGTCATCCCATTCTCAAAATTAGGTGGATCAAGCAGCCAAATTTGTTGAATACATTTGACACCCGCAATAATAGGTTCATGATTCTTGTAAAAGACTAGGAAAAAGTATAAACAATAACATATCTAGCATGGGGTACGACATAAGTTTCAAGTTGTTGGTAAGGTGTGGTTGCATTTGTAGAAAGAGTGCCTCACATGCCCCCACATAAAACTTAGACCACTTTGATATGGGTCTTGCACCATTACAAAACTTGTGGGTGAAATCGCTTTCAAATTACATATTCCTCCTTGCCTTGGCTTGCACTCAATATTTATGTGTAGCTCTTCTTACCGCATTTCCCACATATTTTGGACACTTTGGAGGTGTTTAATCAGTTTGTCCCTATGGAATTCAACCCCAACTACATTAATCATGCTACAACGAATTGAATCATGGAGACCAAAATGAGGGCCACCCGCCAATAGAGCATACAACTCTCATGGATTGTCAAAGCAGGACAACTTGTTTAGCAAGGCAAGTGGCTCACCAAGATTCAAATTTAGCAAAAGTTTCCCCATCTCCTACTTGAACTTGATGCAATGGAGACAATTTCTTCCTAAGGGGGGAGGACTAATCCACGTGGATATCAGTGGTCATCCACATCTTCTACCAAATCAACATGGGCATTAATTATCTTTTACTTTTTGTAATTTAGAACCCCGTGGTTTTGGTAAATCATAGTATACACTCATCATATTTTCACGGTGGAAAAAAAATAATTAAAATATTAATAAAGTGATGAAAAGTTACTTGCATGGTCATTAATTATTTTTTTCTATTAATGATTCATGAGTCCATGGTTTTTGTAGCCCATGGTATTAAAAATAAAACAAAAGCAATAATATAATAGTCAAATGCATGTTCATTAAGTGAAAGGAACCAACGAGTATATATATATATATATATATATATATATAATATATATATATATAATATGCCCTTCTCATTTGTAAAGATTCATTGTATTCCTTCATGATGTAACTATAAAGTATTTCGCTATCTAATAAAGAATTAGGTTCTTACTATATTATTATTCTATTTAATTTATTTGTGTATTTGTGCCACATTTCCTTACCTACCTTTCATTTCATTCCTTATGAAGTTTGGACTATCCACCACTCTTGATAGAGATAAGGTCAATCCTCTCATGGACCATATTGTGGTGCTATGTTATAAGAGCTGTGTCATTGAATATTCAATGGTGTAACCATGCCACCTGAAAAACTTGCACTTACCCAATATTATAGCAACGTATTTGAACCAATATAAAAATAACATAATGATGTTTCCCATCATACCATTTTGCATTCAAGATCCATGACAGTTTCCACTTAAGATTACATTTATTTAGCTATTACATATCCCATTCAACATGTAAGTTAGTTTACAACATGAATTCATGCATAAGTAGATACTATTGACATGTGATTCATTTAAAACTTGATATCCATATACCATGATCTTTCAATCGAAACTTGCATGTTAGAAGTAAATCATAAAATATATGTCATAACAACCTAGCACTAAGTATCCATAATATCCACATATATGTAGGCCCACATTTTTATATATTGAAGTACCATTGTTCTAACAATGTGTCATATATAAAAGCAAAGAAATCCAGCAAGGCCATCATGTAAATTTGGATGCTTAGGTCAAAATGGGGCATTACACTAAACATCTATGTTGAAAATTTAACCTTCATGGAATTGCGAGAGTATTAGGCTACTCTTTATCAAGTATTATTTTTTTCAAGGGAAATCATCCTCTCTCTCTGTTAAGGGCCAAAGTGATGGTCAGTACAAAAATATTCATAGGCATGTAGTCATTATGTAACGGCCCTCGTGAAAATTTCATGTAATAAAAGTTAATAAAGGCAAAATAAGACCACAGTTAAGAGACACTTATTCCAATCTGAATGTTGTGCTAAGATATCCCAGTGGGCATCACTGGATGTGTGTTTTGGCTAAGGAAAATTGGCAAAGGCTAAGGCAAAGGCATTAAAATGTAAAAAGACATTTTTGGCACATTTATTTATGAAAATAAAGGAAAATAGGAGAAAAGGAAGGTAAAATGTCATAGGTTGCATGTGAGGAGGAAAATGAAGGAAAATAAAGAAATTAGAGGCCTAATTCATAAAAAGGCTTATAAGGACCAATTCATGGCTTTGGTCAATTCAACCTTTTGTTAGTTCAAGTTTGGAGCTCTCTCAATTCAACCTTTTGTTAGTTCAAGTTTGGAGCTCTCTTTCTCACTCTTGGTCACTTAGAGTTTTCTTGGAGCACTCTATATTTGGAGCAAGGAAGGAAAAGCAAGCAAAGGGAAAGAAAGGAAAGCAAGGATCAAGGAATGGAAAGTAGGATCAAGCAGCTTCAACAATACTTGCAAGTAGCCTTTTGTATGTGTAATTTCCTAGTTGGTTTGTACATGCATGGCTTTGCATGTTGGTGTATGGTTCTCTTATTGTCAATGGCATGGTTTTGTCGAGTTATGACAGTGATTTTCAACTCGTTGTAAAAAAGAGCTTCAGCATAAATCACATCAAAAAGATCATTGTCGACGCGTTTCGAACCAACCAGTGTGGTTCATCGTCAGGACGAGTTGAAGGAACAGATCTGGCCTAGCAAGTTAAATAGACTGAGCAGAGACTCCAACGGCTACATAACGGCTATATTTGATTTGGACCTAGGTCATAATTATATTATTAATAAAATTAATCTAATTATTATTTTTCTAATATTAAGTTAATAATATAATATTTTAATTCCTTGAGATAAGAGAAATTAGGTTATATTGATAAATATAATTTAATTATTAATTTTTATGACTTTAAGAAATAATATAATATATTTTTTAATTCCTTGAGATAAGAGAAATTAGGTTATTGGGATAAATATAATCTAATTATTAATTTTTATGACTTTAAGTAATAATATAATATTTTTATGAGCTGATATTATTTATTTGTTTAAATAAATTAATGGTTGTTAAAAATAATTTGGTTATATATATTATTAAATCTAGTCCTATAATATTATATTGTAAAAAAGAGCTTCAGCGTAAATCACATCAAAAAGATCATTGTCGACGCGTTTCGAACCAACCAGTGTGGTTCATCGTCAGGACGAGTTGAAGGAACAGATCTGGCCTAGCAAGTTAAATAGACTGAGCAGAGACTCCAACGGCTACATAACGGCTATATTTGATTTGGACCTAGGTCATAATTATATTATTAATAAAATTAATCTAATTATTATTTTTCTAATATTAAGTTAATAATATAATATTTTAATTCCTTGAGATAAGAGAAATTAGGTTATATTGATAAATATAATTTAATTATTAATTTTTATGACTTTAAGAAATAATATAATATATTTTTTAATTCCTTGAGATAAGAGAAATTAAGATTATATTGATAAATATAATCTAATTATTAATTTTTATGACTTTAAGTAATAATATAATATTTTTATGAGCTGATATTATTTATTTGTTTAAATAAATTAATGGTTGTTAAAAATAATTTGGTTATATATATTATTAAATCT
>APFE030832183.1:195042-212068 GCA_000404065.3 Pinus taeda
ATTTCGGACCTCAAAAGCCCAAGACTGGCTTTTACGAACACTCCATGATTAGCAGGAGTGTGAAGACGATGACTGATACGGGCGAAGACTGGGATAACTATGGAGTCTCTGCATCTTTTCAAAAAAGCTAGATCTGTTTTCAACTTCGAGACCTGCAAGCGTGCCCGTTCAAAATGGTGAACTTTAGATGCAATGGCTATACCGTGCAGGGTAACAATTGTAGAATTGAGGCTTCTGTGATCCATCATAATTGTAAAAAGAGCTTCTGCGTAAATCACATAAAAAAGATCATTGTCGACGCGTTTCGAACCAACCAGCTCATAATATCAGCTCATATATTAATCATACCTAATAAAAAATATATTATATTATTTCTTAAAGTCATAAAAATTAATAATTAAATTATATTTATCAATATAACCTAATTTCTCTTATCTCAAGGAATTAAAATATTATATTATTAACTTAATATTAGAAAAATAATAATTAGATTAATTTTATTAATAATATAATTATGACCTAGGTCCAAATCAAATATAGCCGTTATGTAGCCGTTGGAGTCTCTGCTCAGTCTATTTAACTTGCTAGGCCAGATCTGTTCCTTCAACTCGTCCTGACGATGAACCACACTGGTTGGTTCGAAACGCGTCGACAATGATCTTTTTGATGTGATTTATGCTGAAGCTCTTTTTTACAATTATGATGGATCACAGAAGCCTCAATTCTACGATTTTCAACTCATCATTACCTTTTTCCAGATGTCATGGTGTTGGGATGTTTATTTCGGTTTTTAGCTTTGGTTTTCTGGATGGATTTCAGAATCCGGAGCAAAGCTGGTCTTAATATCATTTCCAAAGGCCTAGGAATCTCTTGACCAGTTTTGGTGGGATACACGGTAAAGCCTAAGGGAGAAGTCTCGGTTTAGGATCAAGTGATCCGAGTTTGGATTGCGGTAAAGCATGAGAGACTGGTCTCAATTTCGGGCCTAGTGAACCGAGATTGGATTGCAGTAAAGCCTGTGAGACAAGGAGATGGAAAATTCCTTAAGGATAGTGATGGATTCCAGATGGCATTCAAGTTCGGTACGGTTGTGATCGGAGCACCGGTTTTCGTGTGATCGTGGTTTGATGAGGGTGGAGGTGGTTTAACCTCTGGATTCCCTTGGTTTTTCTTGGATTGGTTGTTCTATGAGATCCCACATTCATGCTTGGAATATGGCACAGGGGTGACTAGTTGAAAGAGAGATTTGGTTCAGCCATGTCTATGGTCGGGTGGTACGTGGAAGTCTCGAACCTGATCAGATTTGCCTATGCTTAATAAAAGCTAAGTTATCTTACTTTGTACTTGTTTATATGTGGATTTAATGGTTTTCATATCTCTGATATTTGTATGGTTTAATGTTGGTTACAAGCATGGTTAAATGACTGGTTCATGTCACGGTTATCTCATGTATTTACTTTTACTTGTTAAATGGATGGATGCAAGACCTAATTGATGATATAATAGTCCAATGGAGAAGGAGGTGATCCTTTTGGTTATGTTTCATAAGTTCTTTCAGTCATTTAGGCTTTGGCTTGTATCATAGACCTATAGGTTGCATTGATGCCAGGTGTTTGACAGAATGTCAATCCTGGTTGGGGATGCTCAGGCCTAATCCTGAGGTTGAATTTGATTTATCAGCATTGTTATCATGTCCTTGAATGATTCGGAAGGTTGTAGCAAGTTTTTGGTAGAGGTCGGGATTCTGGGCTAGAAAATTGGCTCAAATCTCGAGGTCGATGGCATAGGTCTGTTGAGAAAAGTCCATAGTCGTTGACACAGAGGCCTATGAAAGCAACTTTGAGTTGTTGGTTGTTTTCTTGCCTATAGCATGAGAGAAATTCTGGGTTAAATGGCTTGAATCATCAGTTAGACTCAGGGATAGGCTGTCTGAGTGGCTGACCTGTCTCCTGAGGGTGTTTTGTTGATGTGGATGGGTTTGCTTGATATGTCCTGTCAATTCCATTTCCTTAAGGTCACCTAGGAGATTGAATCCCTTAGTAACCTCTCTCATCACATGTTTTCCTGACTAGCTGGTTGCTTGGGTGGACCTGGAAGGAGGGAGTGTTACACATTACAACAATATTTATCGTCATCATGTCACTCGCAGGGAGTTGAACCTGGTGGGGGAGATAATAACCATTTTTCCCAACCACCCGAGATAACCCCAATTAACTCTTTATCAAGTATTATTATAAAGATGTATTGAAAATATTTAAGCAAATATTGAAACTATATATATATATTATAAACATCTAAATAAATAATAGAATTATATACACAACCCATTTTTCTATTTTTTTATGAGCTGGATTGAGAGAATCAGTAACTAGTAGAATCTCATCCAAATGACTCGAATTCTATCCTTAAGACTATCATTATAAGCCTCAAGTTGTACATATAAAGCCTACAATCACTCATTAAAGTTAAATTAAAAATTTAAATCAAAATAGATAAAATTAAGACTATTAATTCCAACCATTTAAATTAACTCTAATAAATTATAAATGGCATTAAAATTATTAGTTCCAACCATTAAAATTTCTCTAACAAATTACACAATCAAATTTAATGTATATAAATAAAAGAATTTATGTTGAAATAAATAATAAAATTCTACAAAATCTATTAAAACATTTAAGAAATAATGAAATAATTATAAAATTATATAAAATGTATTCAAAACATGTAATCATATAATGAAATTACATTTCAAACGAATAATGAAATTATACATAAAATTAAGACCTAAATGCATATAAATCAAAATATTCACTGTTTAAAAACTCCTATGGACCTACACATTTCCTTTCTTTCGTATCATATGGATCTATATGTGAGATTTTGTTGTTCATGGACTTTTGAGGCCACCCAGGTTTTCATAATGAGTTGTTTTGGCATGATATTTGAGAGTATAAATTGCATTAGGGATAACTTCCCACTGACTTTGTACATTAATAAATTAATAAATTTTGTCTTTAACAAAATTACCAAATGTATAGTGGATAAATTCCAAAGGCATGATGGCTTTCCACTATCGAGAGTAAAACATATTCTAAGATATTGAACTTTGTCTTTTTCATGGTATTGGCCGGTTGCTATGGAGAGTGGATGTATTTTAATAAAGTGTCAAATGGTTATGGGTCAATTGGTGGCATGTAAGGTCTTAATAAAGTGCAAATGGTAACAATTGTACTAAAGGTCGATGCATCTCAATTAAGTGCTTTTAATAAAGGGAGAGTTAAATAGTTATGGGTTAGTTATAATTGGGATTTTTCCTAAATGGTTATTCATACATTATGATTTACTAAACTTTTGCTTACCAATATTCTATCAACACCCTTTAATAAAGCTTTAAGTAGGCGTAAGTATTAAATAGTCATAAGTTATGAATGGGTTTATTTATTGATTAATTTTGTATATTGAGATTTTATAATTTTTTATTATATATATATATATATATATATTTTAAAGAAAATGGTAAAAGAATTTAAAAGATGGTTTTTATATTCATAGATGGTATTCTTAATAAATTTATTGATCTGGTTTTTAATTGATACCTATATTTTTTTCACCAACATTGAGTGCCTACATAAACTACATTTAGAGGTGGTACTCCTAATGATTACAAGTTTATTAATAAGATTTATGAAGCAAGTATCATGTTCTTCAATGCATTGAGCAAGGTGCTATATGGAAAATATTGCACACCACATATCTTTAATATTGCACACCACACATCTTTGGTAATTACATTGAGTGATGATCATGAATATATTAATGATAAGCACACCATCATGATGTTATCCCATCTAAGGTATTGTGTCATGCTAGTGTTATTTTACCTAGATGGTGCACCATCATCTTTTTTTTTTCTTTCTATAAGACATGTGATGCATTGTTGTGTAATTGTAGCACCTCTTTCAATGTTGCCAGATGACTAATCTTACCATTAATGAGGTTTGTATTTCCTAATAGTGTATTGAATAAAATTTATGAAATATTATTTAGTGCTCTAAGTAGGAGTAATGGTGTTAGTGGCCAATGTTATGTATTGATACATGGCACTGATATTTAGACCAGATGGTGCACCAATAATATTATTAAAATTTATTGAACTAGTCAATGCATTAATTAATTAATAATCACACTATTCACAATGCATTATTTTGTTTTGTGCATTGGAAAAAAGGTATCCCAATGGGAGCATCAATATTTAGGCTGCACCTTGAACCACTAGTACTTTTAAAATTTATCATGCTAGTTAATGTGTAAGTAATCAATAAGCACATCATTATTGTATTTATATTACACTAGAGTGTTTTGAGTGCTAAATAAATTGTAGGGCACCATTGATGGTGCAATTGTGTAAAATTGACACACCATTGGTGGTGCATTTATGTAAAATTAGCACATTAGTTGGTTTTACATGTATATTATGCCAAAATAAAAAAGAATTGAAGTTCAATATTGAATGAAGATTACAAATGGAAGTTTAGCATAGATTATTTATTTCATATATATATATATAAAGGAGAGTGATAGTAGCAACAGGTTGACCAATACAATGTTGTGTGTCTATGGAAGTTCTAACAGAGAGAGAGGGGTATGTTTCCTCATTATATTACACTTAGAATCACATCCTTTTGAGGGAATTTTTCTTCCTCAAGTTTTATGAGGAGGCTAACTCTCTCAATGGGAACACAAACTCATTGTTGTATTTGATCCATCCCTATGATCATGGTAGGGGCAGCTTTAGGGTTGGTCATCATCTATTTGGAGGCTGAGGGTGGGAGGAATTTTTATTTCATCACTAGGATATCTAGGATGGAGAAAAATTTCCACCATCTCTTTAGTCTATTGCTTGGTGTTGTAACAGAGATTCAATAAGCATATGTGTAGAGACATGTCAATGAAAATATTACTAACCTTAGTGACTTCCAAATAACTAGGTCCTAGTTGAGATTACATTCTTTTGAATGAGAGGAGGTTAGGTGTTTATGTATTTTAATTGCAACACTCTCACATAATCATTTATAAGTGGTGCACTAGTTTCCCTATGATGTATTATATAGATAATATTTTCCACAAGTCTAGATTGATCAAGTGATATGATATCATTTTATGATAGTTTTGTATTGATTTGGATCATTATTGTAGCAAGTTTGAGGGAGAAATATCATCCTTTTTGCTTTAAATATATTTTAGTATTTTTAAGAGGTTTCTATTGACTTGTTGACATTTGACTACCACCATCCTAAGTTTATGACTAGAATGCATATGTACATGTGCCGCCCATAGATGTTATCCAAGAGAACCCACTAGGGTATCTATGTAGGTAGATGGGGATAGACATTTTGCCTATGTTAGGTAAGTGTAGTTACTTATGTCCTAAATATTGTACAATATATGTATTCAAGGATCAATAATTGGGTATAATCTCACCCACGTGACTCAATTTCAATCCTACAAGATGCCACTCTAAGCCCCAATTTTATGTGCAATGATTGCATTCATCCATTGGAGTTAATAAGTGTTTTAAACTAACATGGGTGGAATTAACACCATTAATATAAATCATTTGAGCTACCCCTTGCAAACATTTACTGCAAATGTTATTTATTATAAGATTCTATTTAAATTGTCTAATTATTATTGTAAGTTATTTGCAAATATTGGCTCATATGTTGGCAAGGGAACTTCTCCCTAGATTAATGTAAAGATGGATGATGTTGTTAAGTCACCTCAAGAGATAAAAAATAACATTTAATAGATACCAAATCATTGATTTCATCACAAGATCACATATTAGTTACATACATTGATGGTTGGCTTGGAAGTGAACCTAGTTTAACCTAGAGTGATCGTGTCGAGTCTTGAGCTTGTAATCCAAGCCTTCCCCACAACTTGACGTTATTGATGTGCCATATTGTTAGCATCCCCATTGTCCTCTATAGGTTGGTGGTTGAGGAGTTACAATATGTAAGATGTGATCATGCATATTCTTCATCTACCCAATATTATAATAATGAGATGTTTGAGTACTATCATCCTTTTCATCCTCCACCACAAGCTAATTTACATGCTCCACTAGCTACTCCCACCAATGCACTCATCGATTGAAACACTAGTAAACGTACTACTCCATTTTTTGCACTATCTATTAATATTATAGAGATTATTACATTGACTCATTTACCTCCTAAGGGTCTATATTAAAGGTTTTTTTCAATCTTCTACAACAAAGGTCATACTATTGCCTTTGGCTCTCAAGACATACATAACATTAACTAATGGAATGTGTTTAACCTCCAAGGCATGGGTATCCCACAAAAAATAATCCATACCAACCTCTATATCATTATTTTCATCCCCAATATGTGAAGAACTAATGTTACTATAGATGTTACAAATTGATGACTTAGGATGTGGCGGGAATTGAATGGATGATTGATTGAAAAATGATCAACATGGTTCCTCTCTGAGTTATTCTCATTTAGAAACCTTCTCATAAGTTAACATTTTAGTAGGATGTAATCATAGATAGAGCACATGTCGCTCATCAGCCAAGTCCTAATTACAAAAATATTGAACATTAAATTAATGATACTAGTAAATATAATGCATTTAGTATGTATCACATAAGACCAACAATTCTTATTAAACACATTATACTAAAAATTTATTCTAAGCATGGATTCTTTTTTCCAATACATATGCAACCGGCCACTTTATAAAACAAGTGTCCTTATTTTCATTATTTTATATCATTTCCCATGATGAATGCATTTTCTTTTGCATAGTTGATCATTGTAATTCATATGAACTAGTGTTAATTGTGTGAACATTGTTATTGTTTCCAATTCTAGTTTAGTTTCTATTTTATCTATTGCTTGATTTGCAACCACCAAGTAAGGGTTTTTCCTAACCCTCGTGACAAAAACCCACCAATGAATTGGTGACTCCACTAGGTAGTTGATCTAGATCTTCTTCCCTAGTTGTAGGTATGATTTATTATAGCTTCCTTGTTTTTCATTAGTAGAGCTTATCTTTGAAGTTGAATTTTTGTCTTTATTTTTCATTTCCTTAGTAAGTTGAAAATTCAAGAAAACGTGTTTCTATCTTTATTTTGTCTAGTAGCATCACTTTTATATCTTAGACCCATTGTAGTTTTTTTCTAGCATCTTGTATTGCCACAAAGTGCATATTATCTTGTTTTCTATGTTGGGAGTGCATCCTTTCCCTAAATATTTGGTTTCCTTCAGTTTGTAATTTTTTCTTAAGATTTCAAGCTCTACCATTGTTCAAGAAGTATATTATATAGGGTCCTTCCTAATTGATAGGTGACTAGTATTGTTTTGTGATACAAATTTATAGAAAAATTGAAAGGTAGGGAAAAGTGATGGGCTCTCTTACTAAGATATCCTGAGGCCCATTTTTTAAGATGTTATGGCCCCCTTTCTACTCATAACACCTAGTTTGGCCATTATTAATAAAATATATTAATTTCTATGTAAAATTACTATTAACGAGATTATTTTGATGATTGAGTGTGTGATGTATCTTAGTTTAGTTATGGTTTTGATAATTTCATGCATGTCTAAGGATGTACAAACACATGGCTCAGGTAGTCAAATTTTAAGTGGCTCCTTCACCAACATCTACATGAGAGAATAGGAGGATTATGTCCCCTCATCAACCTCCAATACATGGTAAGCCTACAATGACCCAAGGCACAAAATCAACATCATTTGAACTCAAATTTATAATTTAGTAGGTTCAATATACATGGGATTTGATCACTAGAACATAGGCTTGTGATTATAGGTATCTTGAGGAAAATATCACTTCAATAAATGGATGATTTAAGTTTTGTTTAATGAATTATTTTTGCATAAATAAAAGCTAGGGTTTAGCCTCCGCTTAGTCTTTATATTTTGTAGAATTTAGAACTCTACTAGAGCTAGTGAATTCAAACTTGTGGATGATGAATTATTGACATGGATTGATATTTTAGTGAAAAAAAATATTTTCAAATCTCTTGAGCTTGGAAGTGCTTATAGGTTCCCTATAGAAGCTTTGAGTAGGACCCACTCAAGGATGAACAATGAACCTCTATGCACTATTATATATCCTTTGTTATAGTCGTCGTTAGTTCATCTTGTTGCTATTTTTTGTTATGTGCCATTTCTTGCAAGTATCCTTCATTTCCTCTAGTAATTTCCAACATATGATTTCAAGTGAAATTAATATTGTATTATTATTTATATTTTAATTTCTTCCTAAGGCTAAAATATTACAAGGAATAGCTCCAAGAAACTTCAAGGGAATTATATTGCTACAAATCACTCACAATATTTTTATTCTTATATATTAACAAAATCTTACAAATATTCATACGAAAACTTTCTTTAGATAATTAGGTTAACCTTAATTGACCTCTTAGAAAGTATTTGGTGGTTTGTGCCTCAATGATTTTGCTTCTTGAATAGGGTATGCCATGAAATTGAATCAAAGTTTTCATTCCATTTACTTAACATGTAAACTAATCAAATTTATTAACTAACTCATCAAGGATTTAAGGAATACTTTTAGTTAATAAAATTTCATTAAGAAGTAAATTATTATATAAAAATTCCAACATGTACTCATCTTAACAAGTTGAAAATCCCAAATACTAATAAACAATTTACCATCCAACCATAGGCTTTCCCTAAAAATAACACCTGTAAGAAAGGGTATTGATTTTACAAGTGGGTGCTAGCTCTAAGGTAGTAGGAATTGACAATGTCACAAGGTGCATATAGTGGTATATAGTACAAATTCTATTTTGCCTTTTGCTATAATCAATATGTAACATGACATTATTGTTATAGTGTAGTTTATCGATGCTTCAAAACAATTCCAAGCTCGACACTTTACACATAATTCTAGACTCATTTTTTCACACACAATTCTAGGATTATTCCAATATTGACCTTTCACACATTCCTTCACACAAGTTCTTATCTTTCCATTTCAAGTTATCCCCTCACATATTTTTGGGTTCCTTTTTCCAACCTACAATACTAAGTTACACGGTCATCCCTCGCAAATGCACTCTCACAATGTTAACATAGACACTCTTAGAATCTCATATGTACCACTTGGAATAAAGATCTGCAAGACCACAACCATCTTCATGTGTAATGGATGTTCAATAATGTACAAGTGGTGTGAAGCTCACGTCATCCATCTATAGACATGTATTTATTGAAGTTAAGGCCATCAAGAAAAGTTAAATAACAAATTAGTACTACATTTAGTAGCTCTTAAATAAGGCAAAACGTTTCCTACTAAGATTAATTTATTTATAACTATTAATTATTTTTAAGATTATGATACATAATTATGTGCCACTTGCCCAACATTGTTAATACATTCTTGTTATTTCTTCATCTAAAATAAATTAGATTCAATTGATCCTTTTCACATCAAAATTTGGGCTTTAATCAAGATGGATAAAATTCTCAAAGTAATATTAAAATATTTCATCCTGCCTCAAAATAAGGCCTTTGTATTGAACTCTAGTGTGCAAAATTATAATATCATAATTTTAGACGGATTATGTATTCTTAGCTTGCAAAATTACAAAATTGGGGTAGTAAAATATAATTGTTAGGTTTTTTAATGTAAAGATCATCGTCATGGATAAAAAGTATTTGATGCATTCATTGAGTGTTACATATCCAAGGTCCAGTACAATATTTGATAGTTACATCGTGTTCTCTTTAAACCATATATGATTGGACTTTAAAAAAAATCATTGTTATCACATAAATTTTCACTCCTATGGTTAGTGTAGTAGGTTGTATGACAGGCTTCAAGGATCCTAAACTCTTGTCCCCTATTTTTCACTTCTTACAAAATAAATAACGTTGAGGCTAATAAGAATGTAATCATCATCCACTTCCAAATTATTTACATATAAAAAATATTAGGTTGTTTATGAAAGATGGATTATTCCACACAAAGGAATTTAGGTTTTATTAAGGAATTTCGCTAGATGATACATGACTAAATAATTTTGAATGCACAAAATTAATATAAGCACATGGGCATGTAATTGTGATAATGAATAATAGTTAGGGAGATGCCATTCAATGGGATTATTTTGCATCTTGGTTAATGTATATTTGTAAGTAAATGTGTTAGTATTATTGGATTTTCCCATTAGAAATACAAATGTAGTGAAAGTTGGAAGGTTCAAATATGTAAGATAGTAATTTATTACATGTAGTGTCTTAACTTTCATAATAGAAAAGTTGAACATGAACATGTGGTGCAATCATTGGATATATGTTTTAATATCTAGCTATAAGTTCCAATGTCTTGATAGTTGATATATAAGTCAAGTTGGTTATTGTTGGATCTTGTGCTTGTGGAAAATAATATTTCCAAACTAATTATTGATTTAAAATTGTATGGATCGTGTGCCTAGGGTCAATAATATTTCCAAGTAGCTAACATTTAGATTGTGTTTTGTTCTTTATTATTAGATTAATTGATACAACCCCTAGGCCAATCCACATTTATTGTATATATCATTTCATGACATGCTATTATAAACCTTAGGAGAAATCACTAGATATAATTGTTATGTATTTTATTAGTTTATGCACAATAAGAAATTAGTTAGAATTTTCTTACTCTTTGAGCTAATCAACTTTGACCAAACCCTATCTCTATAAATTTTACACTATAAATACAAAAATGAAATAAGGACAAATCACAAGTGCTTCTTCAACTAAAATAACTCTCGTTAATTTTCCATTTTGTCTTCCTTCTCAATATGTACGTATGGCCCATATCAATTAGTATGATAGACAGTTCATCCCCAAGGCACAACTCTATTTTTTTCTATCAATTCAAGATTAATAACTTCATGGGTTAAGAGAATTTTATTAAAAATAAATCGTATATAAATACAATGTGAAGTGACCTTTGGTTTCAACTTCCAAGAGATCCAATGACTCTTCATATTCACATATCTCTTCATATTTCTCTGAAATTAATTATTACAAAATAACATGATCCCGAGGATTAGGTATCCAACATCTGCCCCTCAATCTAAAGGGTTATTTGTAATTCCAAGCATCTTTACGAAGTTTTCAAAAAAAAAAATCTTACAAGTGTTTTAGTGAAGATGTATACAATATTCTCAATTTTGTAACAATACATCAACTAAAAGGTCTTGGCCTCTACAAGATGTCAAATAAAATGGTAATTTGTGTTGATAATCTTGGTTGGTTCATGGAAACTAGGATTTTTGGCCAACTTGATGGCATAAGTGTTATAAATTAGAAGTGGAGTAGCATCCACCTATTTCTTCTGTAAATCCTCCATTATCTTGTTGAGACACACAATCTCCATTGTCTCTTGGAATAAATCATTTTCATGATATCCAAAAGATAGTTATTGATCCAAGACTCACGAGGTATCATAAAGTAGACACTCCACTCTCCTTATCACCATCAAAGTCTAAATATGGATTCCCAACTAGTTTGAAATCATCCTGGTTATAGTATTTTAGTACAAAGTCCTAAGTTCCCTTCAAATACATTAAAAATCTCTTTGCAACACTCCAATGTCCTTCACAAGGTTTTTGCATGAACTTGGACAGAATTCTAAGGGTAGATTAATTATCTAGTCTAATAGTAGTAAGGTGGATAAAACTCCCCATATGTTTATTTTTAGTTCCATCCTAAAATTCATTCCCTTTCACTAATGTAAGGTTTAGATTTTTCTCCATTGGAGTATTAAGAGGATTACAATTAGCCATGCCAAAGTTGTTCAACAATTCTCTAGTGTACTTATTTTTGGAAATTAACACATATTTTGGATTTGAAGTTGCTTCAATACAAAAAGTAGTCACATGTATATCATCTCATCACCCTTCTTCAATTCTTCCTTTATGGATACAAAATATGCTTCATTATTCCCTATTATCAAAAAGATCATCAGCATACACCAGAAGATGTACAAAAATCTTTCCTACCTACTTGAAAAGCAAAGTTTCAACATCAAGATTAACATCATTTAAATTGATATTCAAAATATGCTTAGTTAACTTTCCATACCAAATGCAAGGTTCTTTCTTTAGGCCATACAAAGAATTTATGAGCTTGCATACCTTTTATTATTGATCCTTCATAGCAAACCCTACTGGTTGAGACATGTAGACAATATATTTCAATTCTCCATTCAAGAATGTTTCCTTCACATCCATGTGATGAATAATCCACCTATATTTGTGACCAAAGCCAATAATGCATGAATGGTTGCCCATTTTGATGTTAGGTAAAAAGTATCTTCATACTTTATGCCTTATTTTTCTACAAATCCTTTTACAGCAAGCCTCGCTTTATGCATGTCAATTGATCCATCTAATTTGTACCTGTTAATTTAGACCCACCTATAGCCAATTGGTTTGGTTCAGAATGGAGGATCCACTAACTTCCATGTTCCATTCTTGATGAGATCATCATACTCTTGCCTGACTTCTTTCCATTCATCACGAGAAGCAACTTCTTCATTCAATTCATCATGAGAGGTTGTTTCTTCAAAGGAAGTTAGGTTAATGTTATTAGATAAATTCAATTCACGATCATTTGAAACATTCATATCATTTACATCGCCTAAATATGAATTATCTAAATCACCTCCATCATCTTGTCCGGTAGAAATCCTGGTTCTTACCTTTCAAATGTCATCATGGTGAATACTTGCAAGTGTCTTAATAAGCCACTTTGGTGGACCTTCATAGGATGGTCCAATTTTCTCCATTGATTGAGATGATGTTGGGTTCTCAACAAGTTTAGTCATTTTATCCTTTCAATCATATTTTCTAATCGAACCTACTATTTGAATGATGTAGATGGATTTCATGAGGGGGAGATGGCACATAAAAAGGAGATTCTAGAAATGGATCCATGATAACCCCCTTCATCAAACTCATGATATGCCATTACATAAGTGAATATTTCCAGATGATCAAGCCCGTGCTCAATATTTTTTTCATTCTTGGTGGATTCAAGAAAAAATACATCTATGAAAATGTTGCACTTCATGTTGATCTCATCATAAAAATGATATCCATGTGGTATTTGACTACCCCAAGAAGATGCACTTTCAAATCCTTGCACCAAGTTTGTTTCTTTTCTCCTTAGGAATTAAGGTGTAGCAAGTGCAACCAAAAACCTTGAAATGTCTAACCGAAGGAATGCAACCATACCACATTTCATATGGATTCTTGTTCCCAATAACATAAAATAGGCACTTATTTTTCACATATACTACACATAGAGTTGCATCAGCCCAAAAAATCAGCCTCACATTCATTAAAAACAACATTGAACATACCATGTTAAAGAGTGTCATGTTCATTGTTTTTTCTACGCCATTCTATTGAGGATAGTATGAAATAGTGGTTTGATGCTAAATCCCATGTTGGAAAATATAGCTTTAGGACTCACTTGAAGTATATTTCCTTCCATTACCAATACAAAGAATGCCAATATGAGATTGAGCTTCATTTTCAATCCATAGATGAAATTTTTTTAATGTTTCAAATGCTTGGGATTTCTCTTTCCATAAATAAACCCAACAAATCCTAGTGTATTCATCTATAAGAGTCATGATATATCTATTACCAAAGGAAAATGGAACAATCATGGGGCAACACAAGTCAATGTATCAATTGTAGCTTTTTATCCGCTCTCAAAGTGAAATCATGAAAATGTTTTTCTTTTTGTATTTTCCAAGGATACAAGCCTCAAGGTGCTTCAATTTCCATGGAATGGTGGGAAAACTAGAAACATCATTTTTCTTCAACACGTAAAGACTGTAATAGTTGATGTGACTGAATCTAGAATGCCATAAGAGACTAGATGACAATGCACCTTCATCATGGTGAGAAATATGGATAATTTTGTGCTTGTGCAGATATTCCTTTTAGCTTCAGCAATTTGTCATCCTATCATGAAAACCATGTTGTTAGAATACCTCCTTATTTCAATTTTTCCATTGAACATGTGAATTGAATGGCCTTGTTTTCAAATGTGCACTAGAGACAACAAGTTCCTTTGCAACTTGGAAAGATAGAGAACATTATGTAAGAGAAGATCTAGGAATCCAAGCAATGTGTGCTTTATGGTGCCAATTCCTTTAGGTTTAAAATTGAAACCATCCACAATGTTTAGTGCACTTTCAACATTGACATTCAATTCTTCAAAGAAAGCTTTCCAAAATGTCATGTGGCAAGTTTCACTAGTGTTAAGTATCAAGTAACCAAGAATCTCTCTTAAAGGTAATGAAGTTTTGAACAAATATTCACTTATGTTAATATTTCAATGAGAAATGACGAATTAAACTCATTAGATCTTTTCCTTTCTATTCATTTTGTTTCTTCTTGTGTTTGATATTCTCCTATGAAATCCTACAAGTCTTTGCTTCATGTCCATTCTTCCCACCATGAACATAGTGAAGATCAAATTTATGCCCACCCCTCCTTTGGTCTAAAACATTCATTTCTAGTCCTCTCATGCTACCTCCAATTTGTCCACAAAAGAAATTTTGTCCCAATCCCAAGCTTTAGAGAAGGCACTTGAGGGATCCAATAGATATTTCTACAAGCTACTAGGGCTTCTAGTGTATAGGCTCTTCTCTGCATCACATGGTATCACATGGTAGGATTCATATATATAGGCTACTAGATAAATACACATGTGATTGAGACCTTATGTGCATTACATAGTTAGAGGTGTAGACGTGATTGTATTTGGGATCAACATGTAGACATCTTCTGGGTGGAAAGGATCCTTACAAGGGGAAGAACAAGAGAGAAAGAACAATAATAAGGCTTTTATTCTCTTCTTCACATGGTGATCAAGGATCCCATTCCCTTATAATTTCACTTGTGAAGCCTTTAACATAGTTACCAATCAAACGGGAACTATTACCTCAAAACGGGTACTCGAGCCCAAAAATCCCAAAAAAACATGAAAAAACACCTTGAAATCAAAAATTGTTGATGCCGAAATAAGGTGTTTTTCAAAGTAAATTTCAATATTTTTTAAAAATAACAGTGAAAAACAATAAAAGTCATTTTGTTTGGTGCAAAAAACACCTTGAAATCAAAAAGTGTTGATGGCAGAATAACTTTTTTTTCTTTTGGTATATTTTCAACATTTTTTAGTAATGACACCCGGATGCGGGTGTATAATGTGGCGTGTAGCTCGACGGCGGCGTGGAAGGGAGGCGCCTGGCTCATCACTAACACCAGACGGCCTCGCGTGAGGTTTGAATTAATGAATCAGGGCTACAAATTAAGTGTTGCATTAACGCAGCACCCCACCGCCCTTCAGTTTAACAGTTTAATTGTAATGGCACCTTGTTGGTTCTTCATTCTGTCTCCTCCCTTGTGCTTAAGCTGTTCCAGCGAGACTAATGCTCCTGGCTCTCGTGAGATATTAGTACACTATCTAGCTCGGGCTCAAAATGCCACCTTTCATCAGTGCATCCATATTCCTTTTTAATCAGTTTTGCACCCTCCTCTGTAGCTCCCTCTTTGTCTCCTTCGTTGTTGTTTGTTTTGCTCCTCCTGCAATCCTCAAAATGCCCAGAGTTAGTTGAAGGATGAGCTACAGGAGAGGTAGCTCCCGTGGCCATGTCTCCCGCCAGCCATCCTCCACGACCTCAGAACCTTCGTCTGATGCTTCGGAATTCAGCTTTAATAGATACCCTGTAACCAGAAGTTGTCGTGGCAGAGGAAGAGGGCAAATTATCACTGAAGCTTGCTCTTACCACTCCCAATCCCACACGGCTCGCTTCCGTTTCCCCTGCTCCCTAGGCAACTCTTCCTTCATAGCGTCAGTTACCGTTGAGTTGTGTGAAGACATTGTTGGTTCAGGAGCTGTTGGTTCAGAGGCTATTGGTCCAGAAGCTCCCTTGAAGCCGAAGATAGTAGACAAGAACGATTCCACGCAGACTAAAACTACTCAGCGAAAGGATCTAGGCGACTCATCAAATCAGGAAACTACCATTCACGCCGGTCCTAACGCTCCTGCAGGGGGTGGTCCTTCAGGTAAAGAAGGCCAACCCTCTGAGTCTGAAGATTCTGACCAATTCGATTGCCGCATTATTGAGGAATCGCCTCCAACCTCGCTTGATGATTGAACAGGTCTGCACCTTCTGTTTTTTCTCTGCAATTGTAAGAAAACGTCTTATCCTCTCAAAATCCAAAGTCATTTCTTGTCTCACAATTATCAGTATCAGGTCTTTTGCTAATATTGACTTGCTGACTTCCCCTGCGTGGGTCGCATTCTCTAGTTTTTTGGTTACTATCATGATCACTGTCTTACGGTCTCTGTCCTCTTGGATTTTGCATTGGGTCAATATGTTTATGGGTCCTCATCCGGTCATGGAAAGGCCGCGCAGTTTTGAGTTTTTGACTGGCTCCAAACACTCTGTCCTGGTTTTCAATTACAGTTTCCAGACACATCCAGTTTCAAAGCAAGTCACTATGAAGAATTTCTGGTTAGGTTTTCAAGTGTTTTTTGTAGTGCCTTCTCTGAGGCTAGTACTCTCAAGGCCTCTGCCTCTCTGTTAAAAAAAAAAAAAAAAAAAAAAAAAAAAAAAAAAAAAAAAAAAAAAAAAAAAAAAAAAAAAAAAAAAAAAAACAAAAAAACAAAACAAAACAAAAACAAAAAACAAAAAAACCCTAAAACAAAACAAGAACAAAAACAAACAAACAAACAAACAAACAAAAACAAACAAACAAGAACAAAAACAAACAAACAAACAAACAACAAACAAACAAAACAAAACAAAAAGACAAACAAAACAAAAACAAACAAACAAACAAACAAACAAAACAAAAACAAAAACAAATCAAAACAAAAAAACAAAAACAAAAAACAAAAAAATATCGTGACTCTAAAAAACTTTA